>PVHX01004182.1:0-129932 GCA_004024805.1 Geosciurus inauris
CAAATTGGTGCAACCAATCTGGAAAGCAGTTTGGAGATTTCTTAAAAAACTTGGAATGGAACCACCATTCAATCCAGCTATCCCACTCCTCGGCCTATACTCCAAAGATTTTTAAAAAGCACATTACAATAAAGCAGTCACCTCAATGTTTATAGCAGCACAATTCACAATTGCAAAACTATGGAAGCAACCCAGATGCCCTTCAATAGATGAATGGATAAAGAAACTGTAGTACATATACACAATGGAATATTATTCAGCAATAAAAGAAAATAAAATTATGGCATTTACAGGCAAATGGATGGAATTGGAGAACATTATGCTTAGTGAAGTAAGCCAATCCCAAAAAACCAAATGCCGAATGTTCTCTCTGATTAGTGGATGAGGATACCTAAGGGGGATGGGAATGGGAAACATAGCAGAAATGCAGGAGCTCTGGATGTGGCAGGGGGAAGGTGGGAGGAAAGAAAGGGTAATGCGTATAATAATGATGGTTGATTGAGAGGGTCATTATTGCCCCTGGTGCAGGTATGAAGACACAAATAATGTGACTCTATCTGATTTGAAACCAGAGAATTGGAAAAACTGAGCTCTGTATATGTACTATGACTTGAAATGCATTTAAATAAAATAATTAAATTAAAATAAAAGATGTGGGGGATAATGTACAACAGTAAAAATTACTGTGCTAGTAAAAAAAAAAAAATTGTAACTCTGAAAATAGAAGCTTCTGTACATGCTCTTCTCATCCATGCAGACTAAACTGCCCTTTCATGTGCAGAAATGGATCTTTTATCTATCAATTGAGGAAGGAGTTGGGGCTGTTACATGATAACACAACCTTGCCTGGAAGCATGTGTGGCAGCACTCAGCACTTGCACATATGTATGTACATGCATTTGTATATATGTGTTATATGTATGTATACACACATAATATGTACCTGTATCTGTGGGAATCAGATCCCTGGTAGTAGTGCTGTCTAAGAGAAATACAGCATAACCCAACATGAAAATTTAAATTGCCTAGTAATGGTAACGACATTTTTAAAAAGTGAAAAGGAACAGGATAATTAATTGTAATATTTTTATTCAACGTGCGGGGCATGGTGGTACACACCTGTAATCCCAGTGGCTCTGGAGGCTGAGGCAGGAGGATTGAAGGTTCAAAGCCAGCCTCAGCAACTTAGTGGGGAGGCCCTGAGCAATTCAGCGAGACCCTGTCTCAAAAAATAAAAAGGGATGAGGATGTGGTTCAGTGGCTAAGCACCTGTGAGTTCAATCCCTGGTACCAAAAAAAAAAATTTTATTCAACTCAATATATTCAAAATATAATTTCCTCACCCCTCTTTTTTGTTATACAGATGTCTCTTTTTTTTCCAGAACTGTTTATTGTTTTGTTTGCTTATAGTGATTTAAAAACAATAATGTCAATGCTATTATGTTTTACATTTCAGCCTTCAGTTGTACATTGTTAGTGCAGAGAAATAAATTTTATTTTTGTGTACTGAAAAGCTCTTTAGACTTAGTTCCAAAATTTCTCTGTTGGAAGAAATGGTATCGGCAAAAGGAGGGATTAGGAAATAAAGGAAGAGGCACAACGTTTTGATTACTATTTTTTTAATAGAATGAATATTTTTGTTAAATAATCTTATCAAAAAATTGCCTGTTTGGGAGGTGTATATTTCTACAAATGTTAACACAGCTACAGATTCATACAACCACTACTACAATCAGGATACGGAACAATTCCATTATCTCCCAAAGCTCATTCATGTATTATCATCACACTCTACTTCCTCTGTACTGATCACTTCACACTGTAATTGTTCTTTTCAAGAGTACCATATAATTGGAATAAAGAATGTAACCTTTTGAAAAATAAATAAATAAAATAAAATAAAACAAGGAAATACAATAATAAAACTGGAAATGAAATCTAGGTTTTTAAAATTCCAAATCACTTGATTATTTTATTCAACCAAAGCTATATTTTTATGCTCTATATTCCTTATCTTATTGTCCTGAAGATTATTTTTTGGACAGTTTTATGCTTCTTGGGCCATCCCAGGCCTAAGATGACTCCAATAAATATTTGCTGCAATTACCTAGAGCAGTAGTTCTCAGATTTGGGGGACTAAGGACTCTTTCTTCTATTAAAATCTATTAGACCCTAAAAATATTTGCTTGTATAGGTCATAGCTTTTGAAATATATTATGCTAGATATTATAACTAATAAATTTTAAGTATTACTAATTTTATTAAAGTTATTTTAAAGCTATTACAAGTTTATATAAGTAAGAGATGTTTATTAAAATAACTTTACTCCAAAACAAACAAAAAATAGTGAGAACAGCAGCATCTTGCAGTTTTGGGAAAACTTATTATCTTTCTTATCAGAAAGTGACAGGATTCACATCTGCTTTTGCATCTAGTCTGTTACAATATCACATGTCCAGTGGCCTCTGGAAAACTATACTGGATACTTGTATGAGAATAAGTGAGTAAGTTTTTGTTTGTATGGAAATTGTTTTGAATTCACTGAGATCCTTGAAAATAAGAAGATTAATATTGTTATGGTTTGAAAATATCCTCCAAATTACATGTGTAAGAACTTCAATCCCCAGAATACACTTTAATGTATAGAGGTAGAGGCTTTAAGAAGCAATGAGGATTTAATGAGTTCATGAGTGCAGGGCTGTCATGATTGTATTAGTGGCTCCATACAGGGAGGAAAGAGAGTCTAGAAAGCAAGCTTGCCCTCTCACCCTTGCTGTCCTCCACCATGTCATGACCCTGCAGGAAGACCCTCAGGAGATACTGGGCAGATACTGGCACTATGTTCTTGAACTTCTCAACCTCCAGAATGGTGAACTAAATAGAACTCTGTTCTCTCTAAATCATCCAGTCTGTGGATTCAGTTATAATATCAGAAAAGGGACTAGTATAAATGTGGACCCTTGCTGGCACCTTTGGATTACTCAATAAATGATAACTATGAACAATTTTTCCCCTTAAACTTTCCATTTTAATTTTTATAATTGAAGTTCTTTGTTTTCCTTGAAAACTCTCAGTTAAAAAATTAAAACATTGCTATCATGTCTCTGAATGTTCAGGCTTTGGAACAAATAGTTACAAATAGGTATTAGGTGAATAAAAATAGTTTTAAAAAAGACAAGGAAACCACACATAAAAAGACGTTTTTTATCTCCATATACTTATTTCTAAAATATGTTTTTCAGTATTGATGATCACTTCCAATTTGAGATAAGAAGACTGAGAAAAGTTTTGAGAAATAATTTAATTCACAAAGCAATGGGCAGCCAAAGGCATGTGGCCATTGACTGAGGTTCTCAGGATAGTGCCAAAGACCCTTTGATCATACAGGTGGTTGGCTTTCTGTCTCTTAATCCAATTTGACCCCTGTCCTTTGTTATATCCTCCAGAGCTGCACAGGGAGTCAGCTCCAACATAGTTGCAGTTGTTTGTATTATTTATGGTTTTCTATCTTTATTATAGCAAGTAAAAATATCTTTATCCTAAGGTAATTGAATTTAAATGCCAAGTCATATGCTCCACATAGTTTACCACCCAATGTTAGAAAAAGGATTTGAGCTGCAAATATTTGTCTTTCATAAATAATTTAGGCTGATTCTTGGTGAATGAATTTTATAATTAGCAAGTGTTTCAAAGCTATAAAATGCGGTTTTACATAAACTCACTTATATATACATATCTAAATACCTTCTCCTCTACCTGCAGTTACCTCAAGAGATTAGAACTACTTTGTGATATCTAGTCATTTCTCAAACCATAGCATAACGATTAAAAGTCCAAGATTGAAAGACATAGTACCAACATTCAAGGTCCAATATTACTAGATATGTGACATCTATTGGCTTAGTAGGTCTTTTCCAAATCTCTGTCTCCTCATGAACAAAAGAAAGATAATTATTGTCTTGCTTTTAGGGTTGGTGTGAGGGGAAATGAACAATGCCTAGCTTTTGGAAAGCTCCTAATATGTGCTTAATATTACTATCATTGCTATTATGACAATCACTTTTATAGAATATGAGTCATGGATAATGAAGTTAGTCATTTGGGAAATATACTAATATTTGAACATCAACTGTAAGCCTGTCCCTGTGCGAACATAATCCAGCTTAATATATGTGTGTGTTTATATACACATACATTATCATTTACTTTCATTTAGAAACATGTAAGGTACATAAATATGTTATTTAAAAGACACTCATTTCTTCTTTTCTTTCAAAAATGTACTTTTTTTCATATATTACCATGATTCCGGAGTATCTTTCTAGGAGCCTCAAATTCCTCCTCAGAATAAAGTTCTGCATTATTGTGTCTTATTTCCCTTATAAATGCTCCCCTTATTTCATTTCTAAATGCAGATTGTTGCCTTTCAGCAGCAGGAGAGAATGCCATTTCTTGAGGAAGCACAGAGGCAGGAAAGGACAGGAGTGAGAATTGATGTGGAAATTATTCAATTCTCTTTGGCAACTGGAGGAGACATGTCCAGATTAATAATTTTTTTCTCCAGTCACATCAATTTTATCCTGTTAAACCTCAATACCCATCTATGAAGTAGGCACTATTACCACTAATTAATAGATAAGGAATTTAAAATTCCACAAAACCTTCATCTAAGAAGTTATGGAGCTGGATTGCAAGCCTCAGTCTATATAATTTTCAAAAATGATGTTTTTCTTACTGGGCTATTTCACATTTTGATTATTACCCTATGTCAGGATACATATTTTGAAATAAGAAAATACACATGCACAAAGTCTTTGGAGACAAACCTGATGCATCCTCCTTGAAGACACACACTTTTATGATGCAGATTTGCATGGAAGCAACCTCATTTATCCACTATTGTCCTCACTTTTCATTCTTTTCCTGTTTCTTTGGCCTGCTTTCATTAGTTTGAGCCGCCGTACATTTTCTTAGTTCATCCTATTGTATGTAGGGTCATCATACCATTAATATTTCCATGTCTTCCTTCCCTAGCAGTAACTCAGCCCTTATGCGTCGGTGGCAAATGCTGTTTGCTTCAAATAGGATATTCAGTCTCTTTATTTTTAAAGAAGTCTCTACCAGCAAGGTGCCCACTTTAAAAAAAAAAACAAACTTGTTTTCATTTTAAGACACAGTGTCTGAAGGAAAGTCAAGCAAAGATAAGTGGTGTGTCAATGCTCTGGGTCTGAATCTGGGTACAGATCACATTGGTATGTTCTTTTGTAAACAGCACTGTTATTGTATACATTTTTGGTATATGAATTGGTTTTCAATGCAAAGTGAATCAAAAAAAGGGAAAAAACAGTTATAACAACAAAAACAAAAAGAAAAACAAATTTACTGTTATTAATGGTATCCATGAGATCAAATTTTGTATAATAACATATAAACAATTCTATAGGATGAAGCTTTGGCATAAGACTCTTGTTTTCATGAGAGAAGACTTGAACAGACACAACTCATCCTTTTGTCCTTCACCATTCCCTTGTCCTCATTCTTGAGTCTCACTCTTTTAGTTAGCTTTTTCACTGCTGAGACCAAAAGACCTGGCAAGAATAATTTTAGAGGAGGAAATTTTATTAGGTGCTCACAGTTTCAGAGGTCTCAGTCCGCAGATAGCCGGCTTCATTGCTCTGGGCCTGAGATGAGGCAGAGTATAATTGCAGGAAGGTGTGATGAAGGGAAGTAGCTCAGAACATGGCAGCAGAAAGGCTGGTGTGCTGACCTCACTATGGACAAAATATTTGCACCAAAGACACTCCCCAATGACTAATTTCCTCCAGCTGTACTCTCTGCCTATGGTTTGTTACCATCCAGTTAATCCCTATTAGGGGATTAAAACAATGAATAGCTTAAAATTTATAATCCAATTGTTTCACCTCTATACTTAATTGCATTGTGTTCCACATGAGCTTTTGGGGGATACACCATATCTAAACCATAGTACCTACAAATTTATAGATAGATCTTTGTAACCATGAGAATAAAGTCACATGCTAACAAAATAATGCAGGAAGCTGGAAAGAATCCAGGCCTTGACTCTCTATAGTGAGGACATCTTTCTCAGACTATGATCTCCACAATTCTTCTCATTTATAAAAAGCCTATTTTTTAAAAACTATTTTTGACAGCAAAATTCTTCTTCCTTTAGGCTTCCTTACTCCCTTTCTTCTTTACTTCCTTCTTTCCTGCATCTTTCTTATATTTAGCCAAATTCAATTCTAAAATTTCAAACTTTTCTGGAACATTTTAATGTTCATCCTGTATCAAAATTTTTTTGAATGAAACCACAACACTATCATAGTCAATTGAATACAGTTAAAATATTTGTAGGTGGGACTAAATAAACCGATTAGTACAATTCAGTGAGCATATTTAGACAGGGAAGTCCTCTGCTGTGAATCACTACTTACATAGGTAACATTTCAATGAAGTTTTAAAACTGTCCCTTTTGTTCCTTTTATATTCAAGGTCTTCAAATGCAAACTCCAATTTGTGTCTAGTATATAGGAAGTTATGTTTAAAGTAGAGTGCAAAACAAGGTAAATATACTACACTGTTTGGTTAATAATTTAGAAAAAAACTGAGGCTGAAAATCCTATAGTTTACATAAATGGAATGAAATTTCTAAGATTTTCATTCTTCTTAGTTGAACAGCTTTATTCTTCCAAATAGATATTTCCCTAAGAAAAATAATTTTAATCATAGAAATCATTTCTGCATCTAAGTTTTGATAATAATAAAAATTAAATTAAAAAAACTAAAATACAGTCAGTCATTCAGCAAAAGTCTCATTTGTACCTCTAGTTGATCACATCCAAACCCTGAAGTCAAACTCGATTCCTCTATTTAGGCCATGGTACACATCCAATCCATTGGCTGCTCTCTTTTTTCCTGTCAAAATACCTGTAGACTCTATCCTCTTCTCCACCTGCACCCTATTCCAAACCTCAAGAGCTCTTCTGTAAAGAATTTCAGGGGCCACTTTTTCCCCAACCCCTGTTCTGGGCCGTGGCCATCATCTACTCTCATCCTTGCAGGCAGGAGTCAATTCATGATTCTGCTTTGCTCAGCCCCCCGCCATGCATCTCCATCTCATTCATACTGGGACAGGTAGGCTTTGTTTGCCTCATGAAGACCCTATTAATCTGGTCTGCTATTACTTCTACTTCATCAAAATGTGCTTTTGACCCAGGGACTTTGCACTTGTCCTTTCCTCTGTGCAAAACACTTTTATCCCCCATGAATCTTGACTCACTTCCTTCTTTATTCTGTTTAGCAATTGGAACAAATATCCCCATGTCATATAGCCTATCTTGACTACTTTATCTCAATAACTAACCATCATTCTCATCCTCCTCTTCCTATATCCCCTCATGTAGTTTATTTTTTCACAGTAATTTATCAGGGAAATTAGTATATTTTAATTTACGAATTATTTTCAATATAAAATGTAAGTTCCATGAGAGCACCTATTTTACATATTATTTACTGATATCATAGGCAGTCAATAAAAATGAGCTAAATAAGTAAATGACTTAAGGAATAAATTCTGCTTCAACTTTGTGCCTATGTTGATTTACTGGAGCAAAAGTTAGGAGAAGAAAAGAAAGAAAACAATGAAGAAATCTGCTGGAATTCTTTATGAAAGACATTCTGACAATTCTTGTCAGATGCCCAATGCTAACACTGAAGTTTCTGGGCACCATTCATCATGGTCAACATTGCACATGTAGAGAGGGGAGGGAGCCAGCTGTTCTAGCAGACATACGACCCCGGCACTGGTCCACTGCAATGCCTTGTATCTCCCAGGAGAATCCCTGCCCATAATGACAGACCTCCAGTCTCAGTTGGGAGACACAGAGCAGGTAGGGAAAGTCTGTTTTCCTGCTTCAAAAGATAAAGGGATGCCCTGAGTCTTCTGGTTTAAGATTTATGATTATGAATCTGATAAATCACCCAAGATAAACATGGTTTGTTTTTTACTCTCTTTCCAAAGATTATGCCCCTTCAGAGTGCCATAAATGTCTGGAGGTTATAGCACCTTATCACTCCAAGAGTGGTGTGGAACCCTGTAACACTTGAGTCTCATTCTATCATCCTTTTCTTCCTCTGGCTTGCTCTTCTGCTCACTGCTCTCCTCAGTGGAAAGTGTGAATGAATACATGTGCATACACACACGTTGACAGACTCACAGATACTGTCAACATTTCTTTCTGGTACCTTGGGACATGCTTTGCATGAGCAGTTTCAACTGTGAACTCTGACCTGCTTATGCAAGCAATGCATTCCAGGTTTTAGTAGAAAGGCTTTTTAATAAAACCGTCATCTTAAGAAAGCAAGTGATAGTGCTTTTTTCAAACATATCTAATTCGTAAAAGGTTACATAAATAACCCAAGACAAGATCACATTCAATCCTGTTTTTCTTTCTGCAATTGAATTTTTTTTTTCTATTTTTTACTTCTCATGTGGGGTCACACCATTAGGATATCCATGGATTAAAGCAAACAGTTTGGAAATGGGCCAAACATATTGAGTTACCCTCCCAGTATTCTCATCCCTTTAGAGCAAACTACTGGACACATTTTGTAACATGAATATTTGACCTCAAAAAGCCAAAAATTATAATTTGAATATTTGACTGAAAAATATTTTCAAATCATTGAACTTCTAGTTATTCCAGAGACAAATTCAGTATTATGTTTAAAATATTGAGAAAATCTCCACTCTTCTTAATAGACTATTAACACTTTCATTTCATTTCCTAGACTAAAGCCTCTCAGATATTGGTATACTCAAGATATATACACATACATAGGAGGCGCTTTTCTCATTTCTTACAATATTTCTATATTCAGCTCACAGATAAGGAGATGAACGTTTGGACGAGTGTGTTGATCTTTTTCATGGTCCCCAACTGACATATACAAGAGTTAATGCTTCTATGTGGGTCTGATCTCCACATTATGGTAAGATTTGTAGGGGTTTGGGGTTGGAATGCCACTAATGGTAGTATGTCTGTCTGAGACTTTTGTTCCTTAGAACATGAAATTTGAAGAGAACTGTCAGAAATCTTGGTAGAAGAAGTAAAATTTGAAATGAAACTTAAGGGAAAGGTAATTTTAAAACAAAGATAAAGATAATAAAGGCAGAAATGATAAGGAAATAAATAACGAGAGAAAGAATGTATGGCTGAGTAGACATGCTTAGATTACTTAGAACTGTTGCTTTGTAGAAATCTATCTTATGATGGGACAGATTCGATATTAGAAGAGGAAGGATTCTGGTGAATCAGGTTATGAGAATTCTGAAGATATAGGGAAAGCAAGATTTTGTTCAGAGAGTGGATGTGTGTAAGCAGTGAACTAGGATTATTCATGTGATGGTGAGGTGTGGGAAAACTGAAAGGGAAACAATAGAGATAAAAGTGCAGTTAGAAACCTGTCACAATGGCCTAGACCAGATGGTTGTAGATAATACAGCTTTGTGGAGAACATCTATACAATTATGAGCAGAATATTTTGCATTTTTCATAAACAAAATAATATGTGCCCTGAAGTTTTTGTTGCCATGGATGCATTCAGTATTTTTATTGCTTAGTGAGTACCTCCGTTTTCAGGAATTTGAATACATAAGGAACAGATACAGACCCTGGCTTTCAAAGTGCTTAACATCTAGTATGGGAGACACACATGTCACCAGGCAGTTAGAATACTCCATGTTCAGTGCTGCAAAGGTGGAAAATGCAGGGCGCTATGTGGATATGCAGAAATTCATTGCAATGGCAGTGTTACTTTATCTTTAATCTGCAAGTTGTTTGAACTAGATTTAGGTTTGATTTTCAATTGTTTAGTAAATGAATAATCTCAAGGAAAAACAAAATGCCAATGAGAGCACAAAAGCAGAGATCAAGTCGTACTGGATAACCAAAGATTTGGGAAGTCAGATGAACCACATGGGCTTGAGCATGGAGTAGAAAATCTTTTATGCTTCCAAACAACAATTTCAAAGCCCTTAGTAATATTCGGACAACCAATAGCCACAGTTGTAATTTAGAAGCCAAAGCAGTTATTAAAGGGGATAAACTGGAGGAAGAAGTTTTCATAATGAACTAAAATGTTTTGATAATTAAAGATGTATTTTTTAATAAGTAAACAAAGCATCTCAAGTTAACTATTAAAGCATCTCAAGTTTGACACGTAAATTCAGAGTGAAAAAAAGTATTTAAAGTTCTGCAGCTATATTGTGTAAAATGCATATATTCATTTGTTTGAAGGAAATGAAAAACTACCAAATGAGTTTAAAATAACATAGGAGGAAGTAGCATATTGTCTGTCAAAAACAACACAATGACCAGACTGATGGAATTGGGATAGCGGAGATCTCATCCTGTCTATAATGATATTCTAGAGAATGAATAGTGATTTAACAGTAGCTAACATTCATGGAACTTCCTGGTATTCTCTCTCAATCTCTTACTGGAACACATCCAGTCCCCAACACACCTTCTTTCCTTCTCAAGACAGAACAGTTAAAATTTCTAAGGAGAAAGCATAGCCAAATGTTAGAAACAGACTATGGAGTCACAGATTCCTGAATCCAAAAGCAGACAGGTCACTTTCAGTCTTTCATCTCTCTTAGTTGAAGTGTCTTCATTCATGAAGTCAAGATAACTCCAGCCTTCTTGCTGGAGCAGTTTTTAAAATGAAGGTGATAATGTATATAAGATATATTATTATGGTGCCCAATACAAGATAAGGAACCAATTGTGTTTATTATTATTATTATTATTATTATTATTATTATTATTATTATTATTATTTACTAAGCTCTTAAAATTGATTTCTCAATTTAATGTATCATATACTCTTTCAAATGCTTTGCTATAACCTATAATATTAAAATGTGATAAAAAACTCACTTATCTATAAAAATTCTGCAACTCAATTTTTTGAAAATTTTTACTTTTATGTTTTTTTTATTATACGTGACAGTAGAGTCTATTTTGACACATTTATACACATATGAAGTTTGTCTTATTCTAATTAGGATACCAGTCTTGTGGATGCACATGATGTTGAGATTCACTGTGGTGTATTCACATATGTACATAGAAAAATTATGTCATCTGCAACTCACGGTTATGCTTATGCACTTGAGTCACTAAGTTCCTTTGAACTGTACAGAAAAATAGGGTGAGCTTTGCCCTTGCCCATTGAAAACCCTTAAACTATAAATAGATGTGTGTGTGTATGTATGCACATACCATTACAAATCTTAATACTATGAATGTGCATGTAAAAAGCATGCTATGTCCACATTTCATTTTTATATCTACTTCTCCCACTTGGCACAACTCACTGATAATTAATTGGCGAGAATTGCCCTCAGTACAGCACTATCAAAGGATGGATGCTCATCTCATGATGTGTGTTACTTTACCTGGTTTGGAGTTATCTAGAAAGTCAGCTACTTTCTTAAAAGTCAGCTACTTTGTTACTCACTTTTACCATGGACTTGCCTGTGTCTTATTGGTAGGGAAAGCACAGAGTAAGGAGGAGTAGAGAGGAAATTACTGTCCCTGATATAGCACCATAGGCATCCTTTTTTTATTTTTATACAATATCTTAGATGAAATGAGTATCTAGATTATAAGGAAGCCCCCAAGAATATAAAAAGATTAATTCCATATAATAAGAAGCATATATAACCATCAAAGATGAGCTCTTTGCAGATGCTACACTTTATAGCAAACATTATAATATTTTGATTAGAGATCAAAACAGCCTGTAGTTCACTTGAAAGCTTTTATGTTTAATGAAAAGACACAATGCATTCTTTAATTTTATGACTGCACCATCTAAGAGTAGTTGCGGCTATTTCAAGGACCGATTTTCTTCATATGCTTAGATTCTGCACTCTCCTTTGAGGTTGTGGTCGAATTCAAATTTAAAAGCAGTGACTTTGTTTTTGTGAAGTATCTATTCCTGGAAGTTATGATGAAAGTTATAGATCCTTACATAGGAAAGCACTGTATACATATGCATATATACTTAAAATATTTCAGTTTAATATCCTTATTTCACCCTTTTCAGAAGTATTTTTGTTAACTATTGAGAAGTCATAAAGCTCTGCTCTTGAGAATAACATCATCTTCCAAAGCTAAATGACTGTCCAAGGAAATATAAATTTTCACTTTTTACTCTACTGCACAAAATAATCAAGAAGGATTGTGGAATTTCAAAGATGATGGATTTTTAGAGGGGAATTTTATCTAGTTTGCTAATTCAAAAGTGGAAATACAAACTAAGTCATTTTGAAGGATGGACATAGTTCATTGAAAACTCATTTTGTTTCCTTTTAGCTTTATACAAGCTTTTTAGGATTAAGACAAGCTAGGAATAGAGAAAGAAAACAAACTTCAGTATTTATTGTGCATAAAGCCCAGTGACAGATCAGTCTTAAATATAACAAATGTGAAATTCACAATAGAAAAAGATGGCTGAAGCAAAAAAAATCCTGCTTCCTGACTCCTTTGCAGTCCATGGTGAGCTACTGACATCATGGTTGGCTGAAAAAAAAAGTCTTAGGGCATGAACTTTCCCAGTGGGGCCATGCCAGAGCCACAAGTGGACACAGGCCTGGTGAAGCAGAGAAGCCATCCAGTTTGCCAGGCTATCTATCACCTGTTGTCTCTATGACTTCTCCTTTCTTATTCTCTCTATCCCAAATGCTATTGTCACAAGTCAAGATCTGGTTATTATCCAGAGATGACTAAAGTCCTTACAGGTAGTTTTAATGCCTATAAACATGGAGATCCAGCCAAACAATGCTCTCTTTAGAAAGTCTGGACAGCGGATTTGGTTAAATAATGAGATGATTCAGAAACAAGCGCAGAAACAGTGTTTGGAAGGTGGAGAGTGAGCCGGGATAAATGGCATGCAGTATGTGTAGGTGACTTTGCTGCCTGCCTTTTGCCTCTCCTGCCCCTCTGATGTGTGGCTGATGACATAAAGTATCCACTTTAAACTGCACCATCCTATTAAGAGCAATTGAGTAAGGTCTGGGATTTCATATTGTTTCTTTTGTTTTATTCTCAAGATTGCTTCTGCACCTTTCAGTTTCCCATTGAATCATTCTCATGGGCTTTAGATCTCTGGTCAGAAGGCATTTCTTCTTTCTTCCTTCTCTGGGATGATACAGATATCCACAAAAGAAAAACAAACAAACAAACAAAACTGTATACCCTCATGCTAAAATCCCAGTAGCACAGGGGCAGGGAGGGGTGATGTTTTTTTGTTGTTGTTTAAAGTGCTTACTCTGTGCCATATAATGTTTGTTATATAACCTTTCACATGGGTAGTTTCTAATCATCACAATTCTTCACATGGCTTTTGTTCTATGCATTTTTGTTTGAAGTAAATTCACAGAAGTGAAATGAATTGATAATCTCATCTATGAAAGAGGAAGAAACAGGAAATACCTCTCAAGATAGAGGACCAGATAGCATGAGAATTAATAAAATTCAATATTAGAGGACCATGTGTTCTGTGCTAGGATTCTTTTATGTACTTTGCAAATATTAACACTTTCATTATCACAAGAATTATATGTGATAGAAACAAATATCAGTCCCATTTTAATAGATGAGGAGACTGAGACACAGAAACTCAACGTTGAACTGGTAGGAAGTGTGATGGTTAATTTTATCTTTCAACTTAGATTGGCTATGGTGACCAGCTTTTTGGTTAAACATTAGTCTAGATGTTGTTGTGAAGTTATTTTTAGATGTAATTAACATTTAGATCAATAAGCTCTGTGAAAACAGATTTTTCTCAATAATATAGATAGACCTCAGTCAATCATTAAAGGCCATAAGACCAGAGTAACATTTTTTCAAAGAATTCTCCTCAAGACAGCACCTGTTTCTCTCACTCCTCTAACCTCTCACTCAGTTCTTTTGTCAGATTAGGACAATGTCTGGAGAATAACCCCTCAGCAAATGTGGTCATGATGACGACTATGGCAAGGGAGACTAACTAACATCCTTGCTTCCCCTTTAACTAGCTTATTCAGATTGTGGGCAGAGTTTCTTTCCTGTGCCTTTATGACTGAAGGCCGTGGCTTTTACTGAGTGTCAATCGAAAGCCATCTTAAGCTCTTACATGTCCTTCTCCATTACCATTTATAGCTGATTGCATTCTTAGGGTTTCCAAGGGAATCTTTCTTGAGGAAGTGTACTAAGACAGAAACTAATATAATATAGTCCTAGGAATGCCATTTCATTTCTTTTTCCACATAACAGAACATAATCAATGGAATGGCACCTCACCATTTTGTCATATTCTATTGATTGGAAGTAATTCATAGATTTTAACTGCACTCAGGAAGATGCACTCATACAAGAAAATGACTTATTGTGGCCACCTCAGTTTGCATCTGCAATCATTATAGTTTTGATATGAAGTGTCCCCCAAAGACTCATCTGTTAAAAGTTTGATCCCCATGCAGTAATGTTCAGAGGTAGAGTTTGGAGGAAGTGATGATATATCATCAGGACTCAGACCTCATCAATGGATTAGTCCATTGATTAAGTTATAGATGAATGGATTATTGGGAGGTGGTGGAAACTATAACCAGTGAAACCTGGTTGGAAGGAGTAGATCCTTGGGGACATACTCTTGGGATTATATTTTGTCCCTAGCCCATTTCTCTCCCTCTCTTTCTCGCTCTCTCTCTTCCTCTCTCTCTCTCTCTCTCTCTCTCTCTGTTTCTGTTACCATGAGCTAAGTATGTTCCTTCTCCACATCCTTCCACTTTGATGTTCTGCCTTGTTTTAGGCCCAAAACAATGGAGCTGGTTGACCTTTGACTGAAACCTTTGAAACCATAAATCATAATAAATATTTTCTCTTTTAGTTTGTTTCTCCTGAATATTTGGTCACAGCAATGAAAAGCCAACTTACACAGTCATACACTATTTTTATTGTCATTTTACATATGAGAGATTTGAGGCACAGAGAGAATAGGTAATTTGCCTATGGTCAAAAGTTAATGACTGAAAAAGTTGACATTTGAACTCAAGCAAAATGAATCCAGGGTCATTGCTTTTAATATGGTATGTCTTTCAGAGGAGTCTTATGTTTTCTAACATTCCATATCCTTTTGACATACTTCTATTGAGTTGGCCCAATGTTTTGGGGCACTGTCAGCTTTGGTGGAACTGTCACAGGGGAGAAACACTCCTTTTCCTTGGATAGTCTATAACCAGTGGAATGTGCTATGCCTAGGTGAGCAGCAAGTACAATATAGTGCAAAGACAATGACTGGATAAGTGGGGGATGCTGTAAAATCCCAGAGAAGGGACACGTAATACATAATTGCAGACTCTGGAGGTTTCCAGATGAAGGTAATATACCAGTTCTGGACAAAATGATGGGTAGGAAGTGAGGGGAACAAGGCAGGAACGAGGGTAGCAGGTGGACAAAGTGCTTCAGGAAACAGAAACAATGTGATTCAGAGGTCTCATGGTGAAGGACCTCATTGTTCTGTCAAGAAACATTTTCTACAACTTCTGCCAAAGTATGTGAAGGTGATGAGAAGGATACAGTTGGAAGGTGAAAAACTTCTGTCTTAGGAAGCTATTTGTTAAAGAACTTGGGTACATATCTAAATGATAGGCGGAATTGAAGGAAAATATGTTCTCAGTTGTGCAAACTTGTCAAAGGTAGAAGAATAACAGAAGGCTGGGATCCCAGCTAGTTTATGATAATCCAGAAGAGAGAGAGTAATAATTTGGATCAGGTTAATGAGATTTGGGACAGACAGTACTTAATACATTCAGGGACTATCTGAATGTTTATTTTTTTTCTTTTGTTTTTTACATCTTTTTGACTGAAACCTTTGAAACCATAAATCATAATAAATATTTTCTCTTTTAGTTTGTTTCTCCTGAATATTTGGTCACAGCAATGAAAAGCCAACTTACACAGTCATACACTATTGTATTACTAGTCAATAAGAATACCTCATTTTTAACATCATAAAAGATTCATTTAATAAGGATTAATAAATTTGGTATTCTCCTTAAATAGTGTTCTACTAATTTTCCTACCAAAGTTATGTTCATTTACCCAGGAGAATAATTGTCTGTCAGTTGATAACCTACACACTTAAATGTCCTCTCCTATCTTCTCTCCCAATAAGCTTGGTTTTTCTAATAAAAAGCTGCTTTTTTAGTTCTAATTGTCTCCCTGTCAGGTGTATCTTTTCCCGAATTAAGTTTTCTGTTCCTCCTATCAGTAGGAAATTGAAAGCCTCTTGATTGTAGATGGCTCATCAGGGCCATACAGTATGTTAACACTGAAACATTACCTGAATCAGGTAAAAGAGCTTATTTTTCAGCAAACAGGATGTTACCAAATTTTAATCCCAAACTGGGTGCTTTCCCCACTTGGAATTATGAACTTAATAAAACTGAATGCAGATTGAACAGTGAAGGAAGGTTTCTTTTTGGCTAAAAGTAAAAACAGGGAAAAAGGCTTACAGGTGAGCTTCTCAACTGCTCAGGGCTGGGAGATTATAAATACAGGGCTAAAGAAGCAAGGGGAGAAGACAGGCTAATAAATTCATGCTTATTCTGGTAGGCTGGAGATTTTATAGGAATTAGAACACGACCTCTTTTTGGTCTTTTTATGATTCTTTCTAGTTGTTGTCATGGCAATTGGTAACTGTGATGATGCTGGGGTAGCATACAGGTACAGATGGGATTGTAGTAAGTCAGAGGTTGTCTGGTGGTCACTCTGGTAGCCATCTTGGATCCAACCGGTATCAGCTAGTCCACTTCAAGAGGGTATTCTAGCCTCCAGATGTCCTGTCCCCAAAGATAAGCAAGATTAGGGAAAGGTAGAAATTGAGCTAGGTGACATAGGCAGTGTAAGATCAGGGTGATAACAACGGCTGCCACGGTTCATCAGAAAAAAGGGCAAACACCTTGCCATGAGTCAAAGGATTGTTTCTCCCCAAAGCCCAACACAAGGTCTGGAGTCCTAAATTTGGGAACATCTGCCATTTATATCACCTTTAAAGTTCTATAGGACAACTTTGGTATATACATTTTGCTCCAATTTGACAGCACAGCTAACATTCATATCCCCTGTCTCAAATGGCAGTAAGAACTACATGTGCCTGGAACTTATAGTCTGTCTGAAAGACTGCCCATCCATCATTCCATCACTAAGTTTAGCCTAATTCCTGGAAGCAGTTTGAGGTGAAGGTAGGCACACTGAATGATGGCTATCCAAAGATATCAACACTTCATCTCTGGAACCAGTAAATATTGCCTTATTTGGAAAAAAGGTCATTGTGGATATAACTTAAGCTAAGGATCATGAGATGAGGTTATGCAGAATGACACCATAAATGACACTATAAATGTTCTTAGAAAGTCAAAATGATGCTACAGACAGAAGAGAAGAAGCCCACGTGGAGATGAAGTGCAGAGAAGTAATGCCACAGGCCAAGGAATGGGGGCAGCTGCAGGAGCTGGAAGAATATTTTTTTTGTTTTAAAACCACTTAGTATATGATGATTTTTTTTCTTGAAGCCCCAGGAAAACTAAAACAGAAAAAATTGAGTGAGATTACATGTTTGTTGTAAATTAAGTAAGGGTTTCATTCTGAATGGACAGTATTCCATAGACAACCAGTATGAACAGGGAGCATCCCAGGCTGGACTTCAGCCTCCACTTACTACCTCTCTAAAGAGTATCCTTGTGTTGTGAACAACCTGCATGACTGTATATGAAAGCCCTAGGGATGCAAGAGAAAGCAAAACTCTGGATTTACAGAATCGGGACCTTAAGAGAAAGCGAGAGAGCAGGAATGGGAGGGGTTCAGCGAAACGGAACCATGCAATTACTGTTCTCATGTCACATTCATTCTAAAGAAATGCTTCAAGCAAAGTGTCCATCAATAGATGAATGGATAAAGGAAGTATGGTATGTTTACCCAACAGAACACTAGGCAATCACAAAAGGATGAGATCCCATCATTTGCATTTACCTAGATGAACATAGATGACAAAATGCTAATTGAAATAAGCCAGAAAAGGACAAATACCATATGATCTCACTCATATGTGGGATCTAAAAAAAAATGATTAGAAAAAATAGAGAGTATAATGGTAGGCATCAGACTCTGGAGAAGGTGAGAGTTGGGGTGATGGAAAAGATGGTTTAAATGTATGGTTAGAAGTTATAAATTCTACATTCTGTATAAATACTATATTCATCCTATTGTGTTCTCCTCACACAGTAGGGTGAATACAGTTAAAAATAATGAGTATTTCAAAACAGCTAGAAGAGAAGATTTTCAATGTCACCTCAAAGAAACCATAAATGTTTGGGATTATGGATGTACTAGCGCTGTGACCTGATCATTACACAAGGCACACATACATGTATTGAAACCTCACATTGTACCTCATAAGCTAATACAATGACTTATGTGTCAACTTAAATAAAAAGTCAAGTTTAGACATGAGTTGTAGCTTCAGTCCATTAAATACACTGACAATGGCATTAAAATGACCCTCAAATATTGAGTTCTTGTAAACAGAATGCTTCATTTGCATAACCTCTCTGCTCTGGCCATGCCCATGAGTCAGCATGCAAGCCCATTGCCTCTTAGGTTCTAAGATGGTTAACTTCCAAAAATTTCTCTCCTCTATTTCCTGTCTCTGTTGGGTTGACTAGGCAGAATCATTTGATTCTTTAAAGAGTTTAATTAGGCAATTCTTCAGGAGTCTATCAAGTCTACATTGATTAAGATTGCTTTCAGAATGATATTTAATTGGGATAATGGTTTAAATTGGTTATTGATGGGGGAAGATTTGATTGTGACTACCTTAATTCCCTCTGACTGAGAACTTTCCTGGGTCAGTGTTTAGTTCCTCAGAAAATTTATATATACATACATATATATATAAATGGTATATATATATAAATGTATATATAAATATATATATAAATATGTATATATAAATGGTATATATATATAATGAAAATAAATGATTGAGATAGTGCTTGACTAAGGTGAGCCCAAAATGTAGTCCATCCATGGGGAATATCCATGTGGAGTGTATATTCTCTAGAGGAGACAGCCTCTAAGTGACATGGTGATTCATTTCTGTGACATCAGCTCTGCATTTTGTCTTATTCTTTACATCTGCGATGCATTTCGAGAGTCAGTGGCAAGCATGTGCAGAGCGTGAGCGACAACTAACAAGCCCCCAGCCTGCCAGGGATGGAGTTAGGCACTTGACACTCTGTCACTTTCATTTCCACACTGCTCTGAGTGGAAGCTATTTTCATCCTCAATTAACAAGGCTCTGAAAGATCAAACAGTTCATCCAATTCCATGCAATTAGTGAGTGGTGAAGTGTGGTTTCCAAGCCCCGGTCCCTGGAAGTCTGAAGCAAATCCACTCACTCAGCAATTGTTTGATAAGTCCCTACTGTGGACTAAGTGCTATCCACTGCATTGAACAATGGGATAAAATAAAACGCTTGGGATTAAATAGAATAAAACATATCTTGTCATCAAGAAGCTTATGTTCAATAAGAAGTATATCAAAAAAATGAATAAAATAGGAAGTCAATGATGCGTCAGGGTTAGGGAAGCCACATGTCTCAACCTACGATGTTCTCTTTCAATCTTTCCTATTTCCAGGTGGCTGCCATTTAGCTGATTATGCACGTAGCTTTTCACAATTTTCAAGTAAACTCCAATATTCCTAGATAGAAGAAATTGCATTTCAAAACCTAAACACAATTAATTTTCTTTTCTGACACTGGCGTTATCAAATTGGTGCAAAGACAGAATGAGTTGAATTCTTTAATATGACTTTTTTTTTTACTTCAAAATCTGACATAAATAAATTATTTCATTTTAAAGGCAATTGAATGTTATAATTCAGAGAAATTTTCTATAAAATAGAGAATCAGCTATCTAGTATTGTCTGTTCTTTTCATGATTAATTATTGAACAAGAATAGTAAGATTTTCCTTCAAACTTAATAATAAAATTCTCTGGATTCCAGTAGCATTCCAATTAGTGGATGAGTATCTAAAAGGACAATTTAATCTGTAAGAGCTACCTGCATGTGCAAAAAAAAAAAATTCCTGTTTCACATTTGAATAATTATCTAGATGTCATTCTAGCAGCAAACTTTCCATAATAAGACAGATCACATTGGAGGGAATATGTTTACTTTAGGGTTAGTAAGGAATATTAACAAAGAGGATGACATATTCATTGCATTCAAATAGAGAAATTTTCTTTCCTCTTATAGTATAGCTAATCTCTTAATTATTCTAGATTTCTTTCTGATACCTTCAGCTTACCAAAACAATAGATCCCATTCACTGTCTTTTAAAGTAATTTCTGTATTATTGGTTGATAGGTTCATTATTGGTTGAAAACAACCCTTTGATTTTTAAATACTTCAGTTCTAAAGAAAAATAGATATAAAAACACTCTTCAAGAGAATAGAGGAGTGATTCTTTTTTTTTTTTTTCTGTACCAGGAATTGAACCCAGAAGTGCTTAACCTCTGAGCCACATCCCTATCCCTATTTTGTGTTTTATGTAGAGACAGGGTCTTACTGAGTTGCTTAGTGCCTCACTGTTGCTGAGGCTGGCTTTGAACTCACGATTCTCCTATCTCACCCTCCCAAAGTGCTGGGATTACAGGCATAGGCCAACACGCCCAGCAGAGTTGTGATTCTTATAATTGAAATTGTATTTATTTAATTCTTCTAACAGAAAGTCCTCCATAGAAGAGTACGAATCTTAAATGAAGACGACAGGAGTAGATCAAACATGGCCTTGGTAGCAAATATTGGATCGGAAAATTATTTACTATGTAAAACAGAAACACTAGAAGCAACATGATTCTAGAAATGTTTATGATTAAAGGATGGGCAAAACACAGACAATAATATAAAAAGTATAAGACATGCAAGCAGCAACAGAATGCTAGGATGATATATGTGAATGCTACATCTACTTGCCAGTTGAAATAGACAAATAATGACCTTGTGGAAAATACGTTGTTAAGCAGACATATTTTTTAAATGGCCATATGATTGGCAAAAAGAAAATTATGTCTATGAACATTCTAACTAATGGAACAGGTCTGTCTTGAGTAGCGTGACACAGATGCAATGATTTCCTGTGCAAGATTTACCTCCTTGGACAAATAGTCATCTCTCTGTGCTTCAATATTCTTATCAGATAATGGGTATACAAATAGTGCCAGCTTCTCAGAGTTTATTGTAAAAGTTAAAACCTCAATAATAATTAAAGAAACTAATTATTGTATACCACTATAGAAATGTCAGCAATTATAATATTATAACTTCTTTTTTTTGTACATATCTTTTCTCTGTTCATCTATCTCTTTTATGCAATTATTTGCTTTACTTTCCTTTTGTGTCTGAATTCTGCAGTCTCTCATTATTTTCATTTATAGCTGTTTCAGTTTTTAATAATGCCGATTTTTTCCTTCAACTACCACAAATATATTTCCAGTCTGCATTTGTACATTTATTTTTGTTATTTTCATATATTAATCTGATTCTTTAGCATCTCTAAAATTATTCACCTCTTTTGTCCATATAATTTTTTATTCTGGATTTAGCGGTTTTTAAATACATGTCCTTGCAAATATTTTAAGATTTACCCAGTACTTTTTTTTTGGTACTGAGCATTTAACTCAAAGGCACTCAACCACTGACCCACATCCCCAGCCCTATTTTGTGTTTTATGTAGAGACAGGGTCTCACTGAGTTGCTTTGCATCTCGCTATTGCTGAGGCTGGCTTTGAACTTGCAATTCTCCTGTGTCAGCCCCCCAAAGTGCTGGGATTGCAGGCATACACCACTGCGCCTGGCTTAGCCAGTACTTTTTAAAATTTGTATGTTATCTTTCTTTTCAAGAAAATTATTTTTATCAGAGTATCCTTGTTTTATGAATTTTAGGACTTGCAACTTTTCATAGATGAAGAAAAACAAAACAAAACAAAACAGCCACATTCACCTCTGATGCCTCTACTGCTTATACAGGGTCTTGAATACCCTGCATTGTCTAATGAATAACTAGGCTTTCTTCTATCTTATATCTATTCAATTATCTTTGAAAACATCTATCAAACACTTACTAATTTGTAGACACTATTCTGAATGATTGCAAAAGGTGGATCACAGCTCAGAAATGGTTATTGCTCTTATCAAGGACAGTAAACAAGAAATGCATGGGCATAGCACATTTCAGGCTGATGGGCACAGACAGTGCAAAGATACTGAGGGGCAGCCTGGTGACTGGCTGAGTGACAAAGAGCTTGTGTAGTGGAGAAGGAAGGAGATTCCACAGACCGTGTGCACCAGGTCTGAGCTCACAATGCCCAACAAATTCTTGGCTACCTTGGAGCTACTTGTGTGAAGGAAAGTATGTCGGTGTAAGTTCTCTGGTTGAACTAGAGTTGAAAGCATTTGTCATCTTCTCAAGGACTGGAGTTTAGGGAATATCAACTCCCTTCATCTTCCAACTGCATCCAATTTTCTGGTCTCTGTATTCCGTAATTAGCCATAATGGGGAGGAGGAAAAAGCAAAGCATTTTCTAAATTCTTTGAGAGTACATCCTGTTCTGGGTTAGATTGGAGCATATGGCATTTGTAGAATTATGTGTTTCTCAACCCATTAACATTTACAGCACTGATAAAAGGTTTATCCATATTGAACATATGCTCATTGCTAGTTTTAATGCACAGATCTATTGTTAAGTTTTGCTTTTTTATATATCTTAGGAAACATTCTAATAAAAAAAAAATCAGGGAGATAGCAAGCATGATCAATCCATCCCTGTGTTTTCCCGTAAGTTTTGAGAGAAGAATTTGGGAGAGTAGATGATTTGATAAACTTGGAAATCATCTACTTAAAATTCTGTGGTGAGTTGCCCAACATAAGAGTAAAGTGAAGTTTGGAAATGTAGATATTTGAGTATGACACAAGAAGTTTGAGTTTTGTATAATTTAATGCCAAGAGAGTATCTTTCTCATTTTGACAGTCTCTGTGCTCAGTAGAAAGCTGTCCAAGGCGCCTAGAACATACTTATCTAGCTGACCACTTGTCATCCTTCATAATTCTATTCACATTTCTTCTTCTCATAGAGATTTTCCTGATTGAATAATCTATAATTAGTTAATTTGCAATAAATTATCCCAGTTATTAGCTCTTCCCCCAATGCCCTTATTATTTATATACTCATATATGGGTTTGCTGGATGCCTGTTTAATGACTGTCTCCACCAAGAAATTAGCAGCTCATTGAGAACAAGCCCATGTATATTTGTGTATCACTTTGTCATATTATATCAAAATCACATCACCTCAAATCTTTTTGTATCAAAATATTTGGTCCCTATGAAATGTTAATTTGAAGAAGAAATAAATATTAAATTAAGCAACCTAGAAGATGCTTGATAAATATGTGTTCAGTGAACATACTACAAAATAAAGGAAAAGGAAAGAAGATAAAGAGAACTATGAAAAAAAAACTATCAGTCCCCCCCAAAAATTGTTATAAAATAAAAATTTAAGAGAAGGGAAAAAAAACAAAGGTCAACTTAATTTTACCTAATTTCTGTTTCCTTTTTGGCAGGAAAAATGTCTACAAAATATATATTCTTATTAACAATAAAATTTATATTTTATTACAAAGAAATTTCTGGTTAGCACAAATATCACTATCATAATGATAGAAAGTAAAAGAAAAAACACCTCCAAAAATAATATTCCATACTTTTTATGAAAGTTTCCAGAGGTAGATTCATAGGTGACTCATGGTTTCCAGGTTATGTTTGTATTTAAAGAGGAATTGGTCTTGTTTCTATAAAAACGTAGATGAAGTTGAAGAAGTAAGGTGAGATTAAATGGGTATTAAAAATGTTGCTCAGAGCTATGTATGAGTGACCAGCAAAAATGGAGCATAAATATTGTCAGGATTGCATTTGCTAAAGAAAGACAGAAAAAAGCAAAATGGAAGGAAGTGGAAGAAAGAATTATCATGTTATCTCACAAAACATTATTTGGCCAATCAGCAAGAACTTTGAAGCTCCCTGTGGGGGACACAAGTCAGGGTGTCTCTCATCCTGTGATAGAAAAATTAGATAGGGAGAAAGTTTCCTAAACAAATAAACTTCATTTTCCTCACTAAGGGATTTATTATTGAAAGCTGATAGAAAAGGGAAGTTAAAAAGTAAGAACATTCTTGCAAGATTTCCAGGCTTCTCCTGCTAATGCAAGTACTTCAGGTCATTGCAGGCAAATGAGTCTACAGCATGAATTTCTGGTCCCAGGGGAAGGAAGGAGATGCAGTTGAAGTAGTAAACTCTTCAGGAATGGCCCATTGTAGGAGTATTCTAGAGAGTTTTCATTTCTACCAGTCATTCAGTGGAGGTAACAGATGGTGGAGTTGTGTGTTAGTCAGCTTTTTATTGCTGTGACCAAAATACCTGACAAGAACATCTTTAGAGAAGGAGAGGTTTATTATGGCTCATGATTTCAAAGATTGAGTCCATGATCAATTGACTCCATTGTTCTGGGCCTAAGGTGAGGAAGAACATCATGGTGCAAGGTTATGTTGGAGCTGTTCCATTCACGATAGCCAGGAAGCAAATAAGGAAATTTCACACAAATTCCACACAAATTCAGCCTCACACAAAATATCAGGACATGAACAAAATATAAGGAGCCACTGAAAAGATGGACCCTTTCAGGGCACATGTCCAGTGATTCACCTCCTTTATCCAGGTCATATCTGCTACAATTAGAACTCAGTTAGTCCATTTATACAAGAATAGGCTTATTAGGTTATAGTTCTCATAATCTAATTATTTCACCTCTTAATACTCCTTTATTAATACAAGAGTTTTGGAGGACTTTCCATATCCAAACCATATAATTCCACCCTTGGCCCCCAAAAGCTCATGTCCATCTCACAATGCAATGGATTTAGTCCATCTCTAAGAGTTCCCATATTCTTCATAGTTCCAGCATTGCCCCAAAGTCCAATTCCAAAGTCTCCTCTGAGATTTAAGACAAACTCTTAAAAGCCTCTGGAAAAACCAAAAGCAAGTTACACATTTCCAATATACAGTGGCACAGAGTAAACATTCCTATTCTAAAAGGGGAAGAACAGGGTCATAACAAGAAGCAATGAGACCAAAACAAGACTGCAACCAAGCTGGGCAAACAGGTGCTGTAGTTCCACTTTCAGCATCTGGGGCATATGGCTGCAAGATGTGATCTCCAGAGGGCTGGGACAGACCGGCCCCTTTGGCCTTGCCAGTTGCAGCACACATGTGCTCTTTTTAGCCTGACTCTCTGCAGCCAGCAGCTTTCCTTGGCAAATTGTCCACATTACTGGCATTTCTTAATTCTTGGAGTCTCCATTATAATTTCAGCTTCACCTTCACAACTTTATTCATTGCTCTCAGGGCAAGTCACAGGGATTCTGGCCCTGCTACATTTTACCTGGCCTCCCAGGCCTTCTTTCGAAATCTTGGTGAAAGCTTCCATGATTGTCCTACCCCATCTCCAGCATTCTGCATGTTCATATAGACAATGTCAGTGTCTGTTGCCAACTGTAGCAATAGATAAGACCCCTGAGAACTTGAGTGCCTGGGTGGCTGAGCATGGTGAAAATATTTCCTAGGCCCTCCTATATGACCAGGCTACCCCAACAGTCTCTTTGCAAAGGAGTTTCATTTTTGTACCTTTGAGTCTTTGATGGATGGTGTGGACTTTCTAATTCCTGAGATACACTCAAGATATATTGCCTATTGTCTCCGTGCAAAGTCTTTAACACCTCCTTTGTGACTATTATCTCTTCAACAACCATAGCTTTATTGACCCCAGTTTTACACTTACTTTTCGGGTCAAACTGCTATGTTTTTATGTCTTTCTGCTCTGATTTTTTTCTCCTATTTCACAATAAATTTGGCTAAAAGCCAATAGCAAAATCCATGCCATTGCATGAATGATGTACAGCTTTGAAATTTCCCCTCCTAGATTAATTAGTCCATCTCTACTAAATTCAGCCTCACACAAAATATCAGGACATGGACAAAATACAATTCTTTGCCAGGTAACATGAATGGCCTCTAGTCTAATTTTTAATAAATCCTCCTTCTCCTCAATGAAATATCATTAGCACAATCTTACCAACCATGTTTCCATCAGCGTGCTGGTCTTCTGAGCTCCCATCACTATCGCCCATTGAGCTTTGTTTACAACATTCTTTGACTTCTCTATTCTACATCTCCAAACTTTTCAAACTCCTCCCACAAACCAGTTTCAAAGGCTTCTGAATCATATCATCAGGTTAGTCACAACAATGACCTCATTTCTTTGTACCAATTGCTATGTTATTCAGCTTTTCAGTGCTTTGACTAAAATACCTGACAGGAAAAACTTAGAGGAGAAAATGTTTGTATTGGCTCATGGCTGACATAGGCTCATGTCAATCAAGAAGTAGAAAGAGCAGAGAGGGAAAGGGGAATGGGGCTTTTGGCAAGATAAACCCTTCTAGGGCATGTTGCCAGTGACCACCTCCTCCAGTTATGGCTCACTTGCCTACAGTTACCACTTCATTAGTCTATTAAAGCCAAGATGGTTAGGGCTTTGCTTTCATAGTCTAATCATTTTACCACCCCCTCCCCCGCCCTAACATGGGGGCTTTGGAGGGGATGCCTCATATTCAAAGCACAGCAAGTAGTAAAAATGAGTTCAGCAATCAATGCACAGTATCATTATCTCAGTAATAGACAAAAGTAGAAAAATGGTAGGTTACAGAACACTAAGGAAAGAAATATTGTGGAATCATTCAAAGTAAATCACAAAAAGCAGAATATGGCATAGGGAAGGATAGGAGTCTTCAACTGGAGAGCATTTTGACACTCTGCCTTCCGGAGAAAGAGAAGCAGAGCCAAGTCTACAATGTTTTACATCCTAGCCCTTCAACTTTACCTCTCTGTACATCACCTTTTAAGAATATCAACCTCTGAATTTTGTCATTGCACCCAAAAGGAAAAATTCTAAGAACAAAGTTTTAATTTAGATCATAAAGAAGGAAAAATATACTTTATTCACTTGACACAATTTATCATTATTATTTTTACTTTAATGATAATAACAAAGAGATTTTCACTGTGCTGGATAAGAAGGAAACACAATCGATTTTAATTTAAATTGAAAACAAGAAGTATAGTAGTAATTTCATGACGCATTTGACAGATTCCAGGCCCTATTCCTTTTCTCTGTTTCAGGACTGAGAGAGAGAGGAATTTTTGGCTCTCCAAGATCCTGAGCATGTAAAGTCGTAGAAGTAAAACAATAAATAAAAACAAGAGGAAGACTGTGATTTACAACATGGCCTGGGAGTGAGATACGAGGTTCAAGCTACACATTTCCTTCCTAGAGTCCTCTACTTCAGTGAAAATGGCAAAAACTGCAAGATTTAGCTTATTTTTCTGGTGATGATTATTCTCTTGCAATGGTTTCTTCTTATGCATATTTTAGTATAACAAAATACTACATATTTATACACAGAATATTGTAAAGCAGTAAGAAATAGAATCACCTTCAGGAATTCATGAGAGGCCTACAATTAATGTAAACAGATATTATGGATAATTATGTAAACAGATATGTATTATAAATAATGAATAATCATTGGAGCCTCATACTAACTGACAATTATGATATCAAATATTCCTGCACTGCCTCTTAATTATATTAAAAATGACTCTCTCTACACCCAATCTCATCAAAGTTTTACATAGCTTTCTCCTTTTCTTGGCAGATAAAGGAGACTCTGACCTCTGCATTTACTGAGATGGTGGTCTTTTTATAAAAAATTTATTGTTTTTTTTTTAAATTCTTTCACTCTACATTTAGTTTAATTTTGTTGTTTTCAAACAATCTTTGACATTGAAGTCAAGTTAATGGACTGTTGCTCTTGTAGAGGAAGATCATGAATTACAGATAAAGCTCCTTTGATTCCTTAATTAACTGGATAGATTAAATAGGAGAATGTCCTGTAGATCTTCAGTGGAGGTCATGGTGACCTTCATAAGGGCCTAGAACATTACATATTTCACAAACATATGAGCAGTTGCCATCTGGAAAAATCATTCTGGTGCTGTGACTGCCACAAAGATGATGAGGATCAGAAACCATGTGGAGAAACTTATTGTCAGGTAGCAGAGATGGAATGTGTGCATCAGTAACTCCAACGAGACTGAGAACTATGATGAAGCCCCCCTAAACAAACCTAATGTGAGAGTATGAATCAGAGTGCAATGCATTTCATTAGAGAATAGAGAAGCTGGAGATGTTCAAATATGGAAAAATGTCTTCCACCTGTGGGAAACAGGAATGATTTTCTGAAGAGCATGGCAAGTACCAAATGGTGACACAGGATCTAGAGCTTTGAAGTATGGGTTTCAGGAAACAATCTGTACAAAAGTGATGGACAAGAAATTGTATGGCTGTTGAAGAAAATAGGACTTGGTCTACTGTGGGGTCTCTAGTGTCATTGGAGATATCCTCAACAGTGGCAGTTGGATTGTAGAATTGTCAAAATCCTGGGCTGAGGAAAGGTGACATTTCATTTTCACCTAATTCCTCCTTCACCTATCCTCTGTATTTTTTTTCAATTTGTGTGTAATCTTAACTGCCAAGAGAATCCCGCGTTTTGATTCTTACACACATTAGTGGGGATAGAGACACTAGTGACGAGTGATGGTAAATCTGTCCTAATCATTATGTCTTGTCAGAGTTACCCATCTCATCATTGTATTATCTCTCAGCAATCAGTGACAATTAGACAACTCATTTTAGATAGCTGATCCTCTTCATTTTTAAGTTTGTTTTATTCCATGACTAGAGACTTGAGAACCATTTTTACATATACACATTTCAAAATTAAAACTGGATGAAACATTAACACTTTATTTTCAATCCACTTTGTTAAGTGTTGTCAACACAAACAGATACATTTGGGTTGCTTAGCAAGTTGATTTTCTTATCCTTTAAATTAAATAATTAGTTTGAACCACAAGAGGAATATAATCTTACTATTTTTTGGTAAACATGAGAGCTTGTGGTGTTCAGGGCAATTTCAAATATTTACAATATATACTTTGTGTCCTTTTACCATGAGTTTAAAAAATCATTAACTAAAACATTAACTTGCACAAAATGTAGACCAAATGCAATAAAAAAGAATAGAATATCTTTTCAAAACAAGGAAGAAAGATACTGTTACTGAGAATACACAGTAGGAAAAGGAGAATCAGTAACTGACAATTTAAACTTTTAAGGATCAAGAGAGTGAGCCATCTGGATTTAATTAGCATAAATCTATAGCTTGCATTAGCTCCACAATTAAGACACTCATAAAAATCCACTGTGTGAGTAAGAGCTTTCCTGAATCATAATTTAACCATGTTACTCTATCAAATGACTCCTTCATGCTTCAATTTAAAACCACAAAGAAAATGCATGAAGCAAACGGTTGCTGAAAAAGAGAAAATATTTAATTCATTAGTTATTTTTCTTCTTGATAATATAACTGATATAAGCAATTATTTTAGTAATGTTTAATAATATCTAATATCCTAATTTTAATATTAACTGTATTTAAATGACAATATAATTAAATATATTTATTCTGTATTTAATAAACCAAATGAAAGACATCTTGTATATTATAATTTTAGAAGAAGCGATTGTAATATTTTAGGATATAATATGACCATCATTATAAGGCATAATCACTATGGACTCTGGCACGAGTAAACTTGAATTTTAGGACACGACTTGCCATTATGTGAATTGTTATTTCATTTTGTTGCATTTTATACTAACATGAAGATTTTAAGATGCATAAAGTTTAAGAAAAGCATTCAACTGGAAAATGGTGGGAGTCAGTCAGAGGTCTGAATACTTGAACCGTGACCTGCAGGGATCAAGGAAATGCATCTATTGCAATTATCGTCCTTCAGCACAAAATTCCAGGAATTGAGGCAGAAATAAGATCTGGAACTCCACAGACACAGGGAATCCAATCACTATGGATATTCAAAGAACTCTGGAGGAAGAGAATATGATTGCCCACTTGGCTTGAAATGATGTCATGACCCAATTTTATTTCAATCTCTAAAAGGTAAATAATTTCAATGGATATCTGGTTTACAAGTAGAGCCTGGGAGGATGCTCAGTCAATAAAGCTTTGAGAGAGGAGAACAAAGCAGCCATGCAGACACAGGTAGAGAGCCAGGGTGGAAGGTGGGGACAGTAAAAGCACCCCAGAAAATGGCTCATCTGTGGTGGAGACACAGGTGAGCCAGTGATTTTCTGTAAGAAGAGCTTAGAATTCTGGCCATGGAGGAGTTGGTGAAATGGGAGCATCTCAGATAAATAGATAAGAGCAGGAAGCAAAGAGGATAGATACATCAGGGAACAGAGAGAAAGTCATCTTGAAGGGAGAATAACTAAGCATGAGTACATGACTGGCTTAAAACAGCCTTTCCATGGGGAATTCCGCAGATCTCTGACCTGTGAGAATGTGTGTCTATCTCTCAACGAGGAAAGGGAAAGTTTTGTGTTCAAATAAGCTTGGAAAGTGCTGCAGAACTCTGCCACATTTCTCTATGAAGGCTTAAAGTTTGCATTACACTAAATTCCAGAGAAAATGTGCATTGAAAGAGTAAATATTTTAAACCTCTTTATGTTTAGCTAACACAATGTTAAGTCTTCTTGCTAGGAACAGTTTATTCTCCTTTGAAAGTGTGATAAAAGTTGGAATATAGGAATGTTGACAGGGTATATTTAGATGAGAGTGTTCAAAGGTTTAAGTCTGTGACAAGCTGAATTCCTGTGATTCTAAACAGCAAATTGCTTTTACTAGAAACATTCACTTTTCTTTGTGTGTGGTAACAATTTTGTTTCTGAGGTGACATTGGGGTTTGAACTAGAATAGAGGGTAAGCCAAAAAACAAGTGCCAACAAATTAGAATCAAATATGGAATAGGATATAAATGTGCTTCCTTGCCCCTTTCTCCATCTCTGATGGATCTGGAAAGAAAAGCTAAGACAATAGTGACAGAATCTGGCCTAGAGACTCTTCTCTCTGTATCTGCATTGATAGAGGATTCTAAGGACAGTCATACAATTATTTTCTATCCGAAGAATAGATAATTTTTTTTCATTTAACCTTTTATTTCCATATAGGCCCTGTCTTCCAATATAGTTACATTGGGGGTTATCACTTCAACATATGAATTTTGTGGAAGATATAGTTCAGTTCATAACAGACATATATTTATTTTAGAAAGTGACTAACCAGTTTTCCTCATAATGTTAATAAAACATCATTTCCCCCATGAATTTGAAATTGCATACTTATGGTTTAACATAGTCTCATCAAGGTTTTTTAAAATTTATTTCTTCTACTTAGATATACATGACAGTAGAATGCATTTTGATTCATTGTACACAAATGGAGCACAACTTTTCATTTCTCTGGTTGTATATGATGTAGAGTTGCACCATATGTGCAGTCATACATGAATCTAGGACAATGATGTCCATCTCATTCCACCATCTTTCCTGCCCCTAAGTCCCATACCCTCCCTTCTTCCCTGTCCTTTGACCAAAGGGCCTCCATTCTTCCCATACCCCCTCTCTCATTATGGATTAGCATCCACTTATCTGAGAGAACATTTGGCCTTGGTTTTTTGAGATTGGCTTACTTCACTTAGCATGATATTCTTCAACTCCATCCATTTACCTGCAAACGCCATAAAGGAATAGATAAATTGTAGCACATACATATGATAAAATAATGTTTAGCAATAAAAAGCAGCAAAATGAACCAATTAAAAAAGAATTAAAACACTTTCATCAAGAAATAATGCAGCAAATTATTGATACATGTCACAATACAGAAGAATTTTGAACATTTTGATTAGCAAAAGAAATCAGACACAGAAAGTAATATCCTTTGTGTATCTATTTACATGAAGTTCTAAATCAGTCAAAAACAATCTGTGGTGAAGAAAAAGTAGAATATTATGTATCTTAAAGGATTTGTTAACTGCAAAGGTGAACAATGTGCAGAAAGGTGGTGTATCTCCATAGTGACATGCTTATATTGGAGTCAAAACCCATTAATTTGGATTTTGCATATGTAAATTAACCTTCCCCATAAAAGGGACTGTGTACAAATTTCAAAACTTTTATAGATTTTTTTTACAATGATATTGATTGTGGAATTCAGAAGTCATTTTAAGTATTTTTTTTTGGCTTGAGAAATAAATGCTTTAAAGATAACAGGAACTAAGTTTCTCACTGTTGAATAATAATGTTTCTGATTTAGGAATGGGTAAGAATAAATATACACAAAATTTGGGGGTTGAAATTGAAAACCTCAAAGTGCACTTATGTTTTCCAAACACACATGTACATGTATATGTTTATGTATAAGTGGATATATATGCACTAACATATGTGTTTGTGTGTGTACATGTGAGTGTGCATGTGATTTTTTGTGTTTCCTGGCTCTGTTTCTTGAGTGGCTTGAGAGATTTTGGTAAACCATTAACAATGTGTAAACCTAGTACTCGCATCTTGGTTTCTAAATCCCACTCTGGAGTAAAAACAAAGAATTCTTGAGGAAAATGGTAAATCCGGTATCAACAATGAGTGTCTGGAGCATGTTAATATACCATAAATTAAGGAAGTACTCTCAGAATGATAGGAACCTATGCAAAGGACACGGGAGTCAGCCTCAGGGAGTCTCTACTTAACCAATATGGGACAATCAGAGAATCAAAATGATGACAATAATATGTTATAGATCACTGAAAACAAATTAAACCCTTCAAGTCTATACATATATATATATATATAATGTGTGTATATAGATATACATACACACACACACACATAGATACACATCAAAAGAAAAGGAAGTTCTTTCTGACAGTGTAATAACTAATAATAACTAATAAAAATACAGAAGCAATGCAGCAGTTAGAACATTATTATTGGATTCAAGAATTAGTTGGTGGACATTTTGACAAGTCATGACATCTTTCCCTAAAGTCATATTTCCTCACAAATTACCTATTAGGTATAAGGGAAAATAGAAACTTTCAGGTGAAAAAAGTTAAATCTCCAATATTGTGAAAAATTAGCATGTGATGTCATACGCTGAGGTCAACATGTCACTTCCAAAATTCCTGCCAAAGGACATGAATGAATCTAAATCCAAATTAGAGGGAATTCTACAAAGCACCTGGTCTGTGCTCTTCAGGACCCCAAGATTATAGAAGACATTAAAGGAAACCGTAGAAAAAGACAACTAAATCAGCGAAAGATTTTGAATTGAATCCTGGAATAAATAGCTATTGGAAACCTTTAGGGTACAGTTAATGAAATCTGAATATGAGCTCTAAAGTCTTATTTGAGTTCAGCCATCATTCTTGCTAGTAAAAGAATAAACATAATTTGAGGCTAATAAAAATATTTGAGTCTTCACAAGCCATGTGGTCTGTTGTGATCACTCAACCCAGCATAGTAGCTAGAAAGCTGTATAGACAATACATAAATGAGCCAGCATGACTGTGCTTATAATATATTTTATTTATAACAACAGGTGGCATCTAAGGCATCCTGACTGATACATAGAAGAATATTTTCTCCTCCTGCTTGATTCTAATTCAACATTTTAGCTCTATTTTGTTTTTTTCTGTTAGTACCTTAGTTATATTTCTTCTTAAATATTTTTTTACTGGTTGTCTGAGAGTGTAAAACATAAATTTTTAATCAAAATTCACCTTTGAGTAACATGATAGCATTTCACAAGCATCGCAAGTAATTGAGTGCTCCCCGTTCCTCCCTTCCATCGCATGGCATGCTATCATTCATTTCATGTACCCACATGATGTCATCACCCAATACCTTGTCACTATTGCTATTTTAAACAGCTATCTTATAGATCAAGTAAGAAGAAAAATGTACTTATTTTCAATTTTAACACTATTGATTCTATCCTTTTTACAGATACATGTTTCTGTCCTTTATAAATTTTCCTTCTTTGTCAAGAACTTTTAGCAAAGGCAGATCTGCAGGTCTAATGCATTCCTCCAACTTTTGTTTGTCCAAGAATCTCTTTATTTTTTATTCACTTAAGAAGGATTATTTCACTAGATATAACGTTCAAACTCAATTTTTGCATTTAACTTCATTCTTTTCTTATTTGCATTGTTTCCTAGAACAAGTCTGCTATAATTCTTTCCCTCTCATCTAGGGTGAAGCGTCTCCCCAGCCCCTGCCCTTTGGCTTCTTTTATTATTTATCTCATCACCCTGATTTCCTGCAAGGTGAATGTGATATGCCTACTTAAGAGTTTATTTGTTTGTACTTTTGTTTCGTCTTTCTTTGTGGATATGAAATGTTATACTGCTGCTGTTCTCTGAGCTTCCTGGATCATACTTCAGTGTCTCTTAGCAGTTTGGAAAATTCTTGGCCATATTATTTAAAATATGTCTTCACCTCTGTTCTTTCTTTCTGATATTCCAGTTACACATTTTGCAGTTGGGGTGTTTTGCTCAGTTTCCTTTCATTCTTTGGTTTTACCTGTTTCAGTTTGGGAGATGTCTATTGGCTTCATCTTAATCTCCTTTCTTCTTTGACCACGCTCAGTTCCTGATGAACCTCTCAGAGGGATTCTTCACTTATGTTCCAGTTTATTTCTGCCCTTTTCTTCTGATTCTTTCACTATCTGTATCTCTGTTTACACCACTTATCTATCCTTGCAGTTTTTATGTTTTAGTCTTAGAGGCCTTCACATAGTTATTATAACTACTTTATGCCCCTTATCTGATAGTTTTGATAACTCATAATGATGCTTGATTTTTTTTTTTTCTGAAGCAGTTTCTGTTTGGGTGCCAGGGGCTTGGTATGTCTTCTACTTGCCACTGAAAGCTGGACTTGTGGTTGAGAAACTGAGGAAAATGGGCTTTCAGTGTGAGGGCATAGGTAAATTGGGTAGGAGTTCGGCTGTTTTCTGCTATACCTGCAGAGGACAGAAACTTCAGTTTCCTTGAATGTCCTTGATGTTTTTGATTTTTTTCTGCCTTGGTGTCTTCAGATATCCCTGAAAACTTCTTAAATGGAGTCTGTGTCTTGGTGTTTGTTCTTTTGTAGCTCATTGTTATTATACTAGAGCCCTGTTGGTATGGTTGTAGGTATGAGACAGAGGATATGGTCTGTAATATTATGATTAATCAAAATTGTTTTGGTTGGGCCTGTGTCCACGGACTGTGGCCATCACAAGTGTTTCTCCTCTTAGGTGATAGGAGAAGTCCAGAGATCATAAACCTTAAAAAGACACCATATAGGCACTCTTGACCACAGTAAGGATATTGATGCCCTAAGTATTCATGGATTCTTTGCTTTTTAGAAAACAGAGGATTGGAAGTGTATTAAAACATTGATTCCTCGGACCTGACCAGCAGACTACTTTCTCCATTCTCAAGGGGCAAGAATACTGATAATTATTCAGCCTTCATATGACTGATTTATTTCATACCACCAAAAATATAGATTACTCAGGCTGAAGTTACTGAAAAAAAAAATAAAAATCTCCTATCTGTTTTATTATTCAGTTGTGTGGTATCCAGCTTTAAAGCTGCTCAAGTTACCTTTTGGGATATATTGTTGAGTGGAAAGCCAAAGAATTGTTAGGTATCTTGAAGTTAATGCCACCTCATTCTTTCTCAGCGAAGAGAAATTAATCAAATTACAGGCATGGAACATTTTGGAATTGTGTTTAAACAGAATCAATTTAAGGTAGAATCACGGGCACAGTACCAAATAGCCAGTAGGCCACCCACAACCTTTAAGGTTTTTCAAACAGAGATGAGGGTTCAGAAAGGAAAGGGAAACTATATCCTTTACAATGAGATACTAAGCTCTTGAGCACAGGAATCAGTTTTATATTGCTTGCTATTCGCTCCAAAAACATTACCTACAAGGTGCTAAGAACACAATAACTTCTTGACTAAGTACGTAATGCTTGCACTATGTACTAATTGAGTGACCAGTATTGATGGGGCAGCACTGATTGGGCAAGGGGATATGGTCTCCTTAGTGATTTCAGAGAGGCAAAACTTCACTAAGTTTACAAGACAAGTAAGGAACTTCCTTTAGGGGAGGGTCAAGGAAAGGACAGAGGGAATTGTATGGAAGTTTTCTAATATGTCTGCAAATTTTTTCAATGCTCCTCTCATTGAGTAGTAGGAATCCACAATTTTGAAACTGGGTGTGCTTTTTTTGATCATTTCAACCAATAAAGTTCAACAGAAAATGATAGTGTATGATGGGAAGCTAGCTTATAAAATACGATGTAGCTTCATGCTTGCGCCCTGGAATACCCACACCTGAAATCTTTAGATGCTATCTACATAACATAACAGCTCGGAGTCTGCAAGCTGTAAGGAAGTCTCGGAGTCTGTAAGGAAGCTAAAAGTAGCCCAAATTGACTACAAAGAGAAACTTTGAAACACCCCCAAACACACACACACGCACACACACACACGCGCGCGCGCACACGTCAGCTATTCCAGCCCCCGGATATTCCAGTTCTAACCATAGCCTGACTGCCTAAGAAACCTTCCCCCTCAAAAAATAAATAAATAAATAAATAAATAAATAAATAAAGACACCATTCCCATTTCATGACCCATGGAACACAGACTGCCTGGATTGTAATGCAATGCCTGCTGTTTTAAGTCAATTGGAAGTTGCCATGTAGCAAATTGCCAAAACAAGTGTTCTATTTTGTTTGCTGTCCCTTCTTTGTAGAATCTCAATTTTAATGATGCATTGCTACATACTGTGTCTAAAATGAATTCAGAGTTAAAGAGCCATTTGATTATATAATAATCAGAAAGAAATTCTGTATTAGGTGTCTGAAGAGAAATAGAATCAATAATACGTGTGTGTACACACACATGCATATAAAGGGACTTATTTTAAGGAATTGATGTATGTGATTGTGGAGGCTTCGCAAGTCCAGAATCTAATGGGGAGGCCAACAGGCTAGAGACCTAGGGAAGAGCCAGAGTCCAAAGGCAGTCTGCTGGCAGACCAGGAAGATGCAATGCTGCAGGTAAAGTCAGGCAGTCTGCTGGCAGAATCTCTTCTTTTTATTCTGTACTAGTTAGGACTTTCACTGATTGGAAGAGACCTATGCATTTATGTTCTGGACATTAGTGTCCACAAATAGAAGTGCAATCTACTTTACTCAAAGTCCATTGGTTTAAACATTAATCTCATACAAAAACACCCTCATTGAAAATCTCAGAATAAAGTCCCACATATCAGGGAACTGTGGTCTGGCCAAATTGATGCATAAAATTGAACATCTCTTTTGACCTGTGTCAAATTTCCTCATTAGTTAGTTAAAATATTGAAGAGAAATTGTCTAAAATGTCTGTGCTTCGTTATGATCATGTCATTATTTAATTGTATGATTTATATTTTACTAATTGTAAATGTAAGTTGCTGATGTGCCTAACACAATGCCTGGCATGCAGAAAACATCAATAAGTGGTAATTCATGCACTATCCCCTCCATCATATGCCAGGGAAAGGTAGAGAAATATATTACAATAGGATTGGTACCTTATGGGTCATCTGTTCTGATATTCTTTTTGTGTATACTTCAAAAATTAGAATAGGGAAGGCAAAAACTGTGGTACTCATGCAACCATGTCTCCCAGCTCCTGACAAATCTTAGTCATTGGTCCATTAATTGATTCCTTAAGAGACATAGAATCATTACCATCACCATGTTGTTGGTAGCCAGTATCAACAGACAGAATTTGACAGTAAAGGGGAAAGTAACCATGGCTCTAGTAATTCCACGGTGATTGAACATACAACCTGGACCCCTTACTGTGTGCCATGTTCTATGTGTCTGTAATGTATGCTACCATACCCTTCATCTTTACGAATTTTCCTCTAATTTAATGCATACATCGTAATACACTCATCTAAAAGAATAGCCTGGAAAACACTTTGTTTTTCACATATATTATTTTATCTTGATGGCTTTCTCAAAGGAAAGATGAGGTTACAAGACAAATGTGGTAGAAGGGAGATATTTACCTGGGTGCAATTGGCTGATAATTAATTTTAAATGTTTTTCTTTTCAAACTGTGAATATATCATGACTGCTTATAGTATGTATCTTGTCATTCAAACATCTGGGACATCTTAAGATCATTTATATTGAATACTTCTGATGACTGTGATTCACTTCTTCCTGTTTCCTATTGTTTGGTTTTTTTCAAATCAAAAAATTGGATCAGATGCTATAAATTAAAATTGATGTATTATAGTGATTTAAGCTTTTTTAACTTCCAAAGAGTGTTGCTTTTTGCTATAGCAAGAAGTAAATCTAGCTTGACTAAAACATTGTTTCCATTGCAACAGGTAATAGCAAAGATCTCTGCTTAGCAACCTCAGCATCTCAGTTGCTGCCTCCAACCAAGGTCCTTGGTCTTTTCCTGCCCATGGGTACTTCAGAGATCACCAAAGTATTGTGTAAAATTTGTTCAACATTTGAGGTTTATCCTTCCTATCCAAGAATTTATCCATCACTTTGGAGTCTTTCAGGCTGCTTTAAATTCTGATTTATAACTCATGATTTATGGAAACACAAAATCATTTTGAAATTAAGTTTGCAACCAATTGAGATGCCCATTTTCTCAATACTATATTTATGCATTAAGATATTTAAAATATTCAATGCTTTTCATTTTTCTATTAAATAATTCATAGATTAAGTGTTTTCTAAATTTCCTATTGCCAGATACAGTCATGTTGAGGTTGACACATAAAATAGGATCTAGTGAGTACATTTACTTAAAGGGTACATAGTTAAGGGAATAAAAGGCTATGTAGTCAACAAATGATAATGTGATTAGATAAAAGATGTATGCCATGTACTGAGGGAACAGAGAAAAAATTATAAATAAAAATAAATAATTGGAGAAGAAGTGAGAACGTCAAAGGAGGTGAAATTTGAGAAGAATAGAGTGACTATTCAATAGCAGAATTTGAGCAATTTATTTATTAGAAGTGGATATGTTGGGTGGGTGGGGATTCCAAATTTGAGAAAATGGTTTTTCTGAGGAATAGAGGAATGAAAGGAAATGGAGAGATTTCCCAGTTATCAGGTATAGATAGAAAGCGAAGAAGAAAGAAATGAAAAAGCTACAGATTGGTTCTGAAACTTGAAGAATATTCTATAATTTGAAAAGTAGTAGGTTCTTTTGTGTTCCTGTTAGAAATGAAGAAAAGAAATAACTGACCTCTCATGGCCAACGAAGACCATAAATGCATTTGGGAAAGAACTTGTCGCAGTCACAGTAAGAGGGAGAGACCGAAGATGGAAAAATGCATCAGGTGAACTGCTGAGGACCTGAACTAAGGCTGTCCCAAGGCAGTAGAAAGGAGGTGATAGACTGAAGAGGCACTCAGAAAATCAAGAAACTTAAGTAGAAAATGAAAGGGTGGTTCAAGGAGGACTCTGAGATTGCAGGCTTGAGTAATTGAAAGTTTTAACCAGAATAGATACACTTACCAGGATGAAATATAGGATAAGGGAGAGACTTGGGGCCTAGGAGCACAAGAGCCTAGGAACATTGATCTTTAGCTTCCCCAGGGATTTATTACACATTGTCACCTTAAAGTTAGTCCATCATTCAAGTGCTTTCTTTCGGCTGTTTTCAAATATCAGTTTTGTCATCTCTGCTCTGAGATACTCTTTGGGACATGATAAACTGGATGGAATTAAAATGATACTTTCTTGCACCTCTACTATTCTACATGATAGTCATATCACTTACATTAATCTGATTATTATACATGGATTATACTATAATTTTGTAGAGAAGTTCAGAGCGATTAATTGATAGGATCTAGGTCTCTGAAATATGGCAATTTTTAGGACCTATAATTCTGGGAAGTGTATAAAAACAATTACTATAACTAATCAATTGCTGTTACTATCCAATGGTACACAAGAAGTGTTCCAATCAATATTTTAAGAAATGGGGATTTGAGACATGTGACATAACCCTCTAGTTAAATACATTTTATCTCCTTTCAAGTACATTTAATATCTTCTCCATTTCTTCCTCTCAGCTTTTATGAGCTGTCAGGATGTTGTCCCCGTCTGCTAAAGAAGCCACTAGATGAATGATACATGCATGCTGTAAACCACTTAGAGCTTTCTGGGAGAGTAAATGTTACCACTTGAGGGCATCATGTCATTATGTTCTGTAATAGTTCTGAACTTCTGAAAACATCTCAAACCCTGGCTCTCAGGCAGAAGGGACAAAGGCAGGTAGGCGAGGTCTCAGCTGGAAAGGTGGAGGCAGCAGTGAAAACAGCAATTTCCCATGCTAAGTCAGTGTTTCCTGGTGTACTAGGTCGGCCAAGTCTGTATTTCAGGAAAGGCTAAGTCAACAGAAGAGAGGAAATGACACAGACAGAAGGTGATGGAATCTTCCTGACAGAGACCAAAATAAGACTTCAGATGCACTAAGTGCTCTAGAGGTTAAACTGGTTTTAGCCAATCAGTGGATAAGCACAGGAAGCTTCTTTTGAGCAGAGAAGGCAAGGGAAAAGCCACTGCACACAGTCTTTCCTCCGAAAAGAGTGGCAGTATTTGGCTTTGAAACTCTCAGCTATGTGGAAGTTGGACATGAATGACACATCTGATGGAAAAATTTTAAATGATAGTGTACCCCTAGACATCAAGAGTATTCCCCCTCTGATTTTCAACAAAGATGATCAAACAAATGCCTTAAAATATGTATAAATATGTTTGATTTTATAATTGCTGTTTGAAATCAGTAAGTCTTTCTGCAATGTTGAATAGTAAATAAAAAATTTCCATACTCATTATGGTGACTTAGTTGTTCCTTGGAATTAAGCCAAGCTTGCAGAGAAAACAAAAAAAAAACAAAAACCTAACAGATTCTAACAAAAGTGACATCTTGTGCCCTGAAGGAAAAAAATTAATCAAAATTGAGGTCCAGCACATGAAGTTATATTGAAAAACAAATTCTATTGAACTGGTAGATTTTACTGTTGTTCCAGTACAATCCATAATTTTGGAGAGTGACAAAGAATTTGTGGGGAAAAAAAAACTGTAAGTTTGCAGTTTCATTCAATCTTTTAATCTTTTTGTAGCCCATTATATAATTGAGTGAGTAGCAATGTTTTGTTGTTCCCCAAATCACCTTACTTGTGACGGTCATGGGAAGTAGGTATAGGATATCAATTTATGGGTGAGCATAGGTGGCAAGCTTTTTTTTAGTAGTCTTCTTATAATATGAAAGAGAGGGAGTATATTTATACTAAAGAAGTTTAGCTTAGAATCAATCTTAAAGAAATTATGCCCATGTTTAATAGAAAATATAACTCTTAAGTGAGCAAGGTTAATTATATGTGCATAGCAGCTGGTTAGTCAATACCATTCCTGACAGGTTTTAAATGAAGGGATCATGAGTGTTAGATTATTTTTTTCCTCATGGTTTAATCCTTAGCATCAGTAGGTGCTGTTGGACTATTAAGCAGCCACAGCAGGTCAGCAAAGGAATAGTCATGTCAAGTAGGTACTGCTCTAGGGCCAGGATTCTTTAACACACCATCTTGATTGCTTTAGTAAGACTGGAGAGCATCTTTAAAAAAATCTGGAGGTAAACTATTCTTGTTAACGATCAGTATCAATAATCTTAACTGGAAACATTTGATGGACGTTTTCTCAGAAGTTTGGTCTTGGATTTCTATTCTAAATACCACCAAACTACCACATACACATAGGTTGTGTGCATGCGTGCGTGTGCACACGCGCGCGTGTGAACACACACACACACATATCTGTGTCTAGAATCAGAGACTATGACAGGATGGATGAAATAAAAATTTCTGGATTGGATTTATCTTACAGTTTCAGGAAGACAGAAAGGTCCAGAGGTAACAGGCTAGAAAATAATGTCCATTAGGGAATTGAATGTCATTTATCATAAGCATAATATCGAGGGGGAGGGGAAGAAAAAAAATCTGGTGAGGTCTTGTTTACAGTAAATTTCAAGCAAAGAGCATGCAAAGGATATATAACAAACAACTACCTCAAATTGATCTTTTTGAGGGAAAAAAAGGGCTGCTACCCAGTAGACAAAAAAAAAGAAGAAAGAAAAAGCCAAAGGAGATCATTACTATGAAATTTCCAATCACCCTATAAATAGAGGGTAAAATGCAGCTGATAGCAGAGCTAACTTCTTTTTCATCTATGCAACAAGCTGTTCCTGCTCCGTGAAATGGAATGAAATGAATGCCATGGCCTTTTTAAACGGCACAGGGGATCTACTTATTGTGAGAAGAGATTTGCTGAAGAACCATAAAATGCACAGAAAATTTTGGAAGTCACATCACAGCTTTGATGTGGAGGACCTCAGAACTCAGCTCTTCACAAGATCGATTCGTCTGCAGCAGGCATCTTGTGTATTGGAAATAATTTTTCTCATCATCATCAGCCAATGTGTCTGCCCATTACAAAAAAGAAAAAGGAGTTTAAAAAAACAGTATAGATGATGACAAGAGCTAACTCTTGGCATGATAAAAATTGAGGATATGGAAATTGTCATTCAGTGCTCATTAATTTCATTGGAAAACAAAAGAGTGTATTTCAAATTCTTACCTTAGCACTTGTCTGCTCTAGTCCTCTGTGGTGCTCTGTGAGCGTTACATTGCAATTATGTGCTATAAGGAGACAAGAAGGCTATGTATAGTCTTTTGGGTGACCATACAAGTATTCCTTACTCTGTTGACCAGAAGAATAGATGGATTTATTACAAATGTTGTTTTAAATTGAATTGTTAATTTTATCTTGCATATCAGTTACAAATACTTAGGAATACGATTTTCTGGAATTTTACTCTGTTATCATACAAATTAAACTTAAGGCAGTGTTCATCTTATACCAAATATTTAAAGCAGAGAAGATGAAATTGCATAGAATATGCATATAGTCATGCAAACCCATTAAAATATAAAGTTGTTCCCATACTAGGCAAAGTCACTTATAAGAAAGAAAAAACAATAATGAAAATTTAATCAAATGGGACAAACTCAATTTGAACTTTCCCTCTTTTTTCCTCCCCAGTTTTTTATTCAACTTTGTATGTATATCTCATAGAAATGTGTATACTGAATTTTTGAGGAAGATTAGATGATATATTTTAGTCTTGAAACCATTATTATAGAATGCAGCAGTGGAGAAAAAATCAGAAAATGATCAGAGACCAGGATTCAGAATATAACAGTGCCACAGTAAGGGGCAATATATTTCTTTTAACATGTGTGACGTTCAATAAAACCAAGCAAAAGCCACTGAATAGTGAAATACATGACCTAGTTAAAATTATACAGATGTAAATTTCTATATATCTCCATATAAGCAGGCATTCTATTATTGAATTCTGACATAAATGTTGGATTTCTCTTCCTAATATTGCGAGTCACTTTTCCTGAATGAGCATCTCGATAAAACCATTAAAGTGTTTGAAAATAGAGTGTCTCTTGAATCTTATGTGCTGCCACACTGAGCCAACATGATAGGAATAGAAGTTGTCAGAGTCTCCAAATGTACTGCCAGTGGAACCACTGGAGGATAAGTGACCTCCAAGGCCAGTGGAGTTCCAACAGGAGACTGCTGCATCACACCAGAGTCCCTAAAGTGCTATGTATATGTCTTTCAAAACTCCAGAGATGAAATTCTTAAGCTTTACACACACATCACGCCTCCCCATATAAGCAATATTACTGACCAATACCCACCATTTCACACAGTCTCCAAAGTGGTACAGTTAAGTTTTCTGATATCTTTTGTCTTTGGAAAATACAAGCTTTTAAACTGTTATGCAATTCTCAAGACATTTGGATATACACATATTCATAACAGCTTACAACTCTATGGTGTTAGAATCTTTTATTTATTTTTTGAGAAATTAGGGAAACTGTGGTTATAGAGGGGGAGCGGGAAGAAACCCAAAAGCAAAACAAAAGCAAACCTTGAAGCTAAATTTAGTTTTTCTGATTTCAAAGCCTGTTTGCTGTCCAATGCTGTCCAAAAGCAGTCTGTTGATGAAGTAAACTTCACTTTCTGAAACATCCACCCTACATCTGTAGAATAGTTTATACCTAGGAAAACTTTTGGCTGTCTGCCTAACAGATTATTCAAGGTCTTAAAAAATGAAAAAAAAAAACAAACAAAAACTATGCAACATTTTCTTCATTTTCTTTGATGAGCCAACCTAGAAATAGAGTACAGAACAGAGCAACAGAAAACAAGGACAATCACATGTCGTTCAGAAACATCTTCTCAGAACAGTAAGGTAACAACCTTTTAAAAAGCTACAGGGGTGATTAAATGCAGTGAATGCATCCCATGCTTATTGGATAGCTGGATAAATCAGCACCAGTTCCAATTCAAAACATCTGTTTTGGGGTTCAATCCCAATTTCTAACTCTTCATCATATGCATTGGGATATCTGTGAGTTTGGAAAAAGCTTTCAAATAACAATTTTAAAATCTGTGATTAAAATGTTTACTGAGTAAATAGCCTAATGATTTTAATTAAGAACCTACTGATGTCAAACAAATAAGCAAACAAAAACCCCTGGCAGAGGATCCTCACTACTCAACCACAAAAAGTTATGGCAAATAAAATCTTACATCAAAAGAAACAATGGAATTCAAGTGTTCATTATAAGGAAAAATTTCAATGATAATGGTGATAGTGATTGTCTTTGTCAGATTTTCATCTCTCTGACAAAATGCGGGTAGAGTAAATTTATAAGGAAGAAAAGTTTGACTTGGCTCACATCTTCAGCAGATTCAGTTCAGAGTTGTTCTTGTCTCTGGACCTGTGGTGAGGCAGAACATTATGATGAGACCATGTAACAGAGAAATATACTCAACTTGTGGAATTTAGGAAGCAAGAGAAAGAGGCAAGGACTGGGGTCCATAAAACCCCTTCAGAAGCATGCACCCAGTGACCTACTTCCTCCAACTAGGCCACACCTCTTAAAGCACTACAAGTGTCATTGACAAAAATATCTATGTATCATATACATGTAATCGTGCATATCTGTATCATGTGTATATACGAATATGTATATTACGCCCTTATGAATTGTAAAGGAATTACCTTAAAATGTGTTCCTTGGACATGTGAGACATTTCTGAAAGGGAAGAATACAGGGACAAGATCATTACAAAGATTCGATTAATTACACTCAGAGGCTGGTACTGAAATGGAGGACCCACAAACCTGAGGGATTTGACAGGTGGCTCAGTAATTCAGCAGATGACAGTTTCATGTTCTGGATACTGACAGTCAGATAAGTGAAAGGCATTTTGAATACATATTTGGGTGAGTGAGTTTTATCTCTTTCTCTTTCTTCTTGATTTTTTATCATAAAAATTAATGAACAAAAATTGCAGCCTGTCCTCTGATACAGGGTAAATATGATTGGGTGCATTTGAGCACCTTGCCTTCACCTGGAGGGGAAAACTTTTTTGCTATCTCTTTCTTTAAGATCTGCCATCTCCTTGCAGCTTGCTCTACAATGGTAATAGTAACACTGCTAAATTGCATAGTTATCATGCATCATAAATCCATAAAATCTTCCCAAACATCATTTCCTTTGATTATCACAGCAGCTCGAGGTGCCAGAAGGGAGGGCATATTTTTCTCCATTTTATAGATGACATAGAGTAAGCCTGTCACTGTTCAGATGGAGAGTGACTGGTCCCACTTCTGAATTTTTGTTCTTATATATAGCCTATGTGATTTTTTGATTCTATGTTTGCTGAGTGTGCTAAGATCTTTCTGACGAAGAGTAATATTAATAATGGCATATATCAAGAGATTTACATGTAATAATGTGCTTAATCTATCAGACCTTTAAGAAAGAGAGAATATTATCATCTGAATTTTATAGATGAGGAAACTGAAACTAAACTGGATGTGGACCAAGACAGGCTGGTTTCTACAACTTGTGATCTAGTAACTTAGCTTTAGATTGCACAGTTTTAGTATAAATTCCATTATCCTCATATTTTCAGTTATCAATTTGATAATATTTCAAATATTCAGGTATTATTATTTATATCTATATATATAAAGATATTCAAGTTTAATTATAGCAAAAAGACAGCTTCTTGGTAGAACAATGTGGAATTCTGTTTGAAAGCTATAAATTTCTGAATATTCCTGGAGATGTTTTAAGTGGTCTATACCTGCCCTCAATCTTATAACTCAATTGTTTGTTAATCCAATAGAATTTTTTAGAGTTTAGAAAATGAGAGCAAGGTCTCACCGCAGTCAGGTTTCTTTAGCCAACTGTGGGTTACTTTTACTCTGCTGGAACGACAGAGTCCCTCCAACAAGAGGATAAAAATGGGCCACATTTATATGTATTTCATATTTTAAAATTAGTATATCAAGGTTAATGGTGGTTCTTTTTTTGTTTATTTGACAAATTTTCTTTATTTTTCTATTTTACCTCACAGTAGCTCTAGTATCCTGAGCTTGGTTAGGAGTTAGGTTGTTTTATGTGTCTCTTCTTTGGAGAACTACAAGGGAGGGAAGGTTCTCCATAGACACATTTAATGTCTCCATCCTGAGTTGGACAGGTCACTGAGTGGTCATAACTCCTACTGGTATTTGGGACATAACTCTTCAGCATGCTGGGTCTGGGTTTACAATTTTTTCCATTACTCTTGACCTCTCCAAAGCCAACATTCTGGGAATTATCTAGAAAACATCTTTGCAGTTCCAGGTATTTGGTGAATCAACATGTATTCATTAAGTTATTGAGTTCCAAATTCAGGGAATCTTGCACAGAGTCTGATTCAAAATGTGAGAAGAGACAATGAGATTGCATTTCAATGGTCTGTGTTATTTCATAGCAAGTATCTGTTAATTTAGGCATTTTCCACCAGGGCAAAGGAAATATGGCATGTTGGTTAAAAGCCAGTTCTGGAGTTAGTATGCCTGGATTCCTCTGAAATTTCTCCACCTGTTTAGAGTTTATAAAGAAAGGAATAATCTATCTTTCCCATCTTAGATTTGTAGCTCAGGCCCCTGTAACAAATGATAGGTTAAAAAAAAAGAGTACAAATATACAGTTAATAAATTTTACATGACACAGGAATATTCATAAGAAAATGAAGACCCATGTGGGAATAAATCTGTATATTTTTATGCTAGGTTTGATGAAGAACTGAATAGATGTAGAAAAATATAATTGAACACAGTGGATATGATCAAATGGTAATAATCTGGGTGGAACTTCACAAATCCTGCTTGTGGAAGTTTTTGTCTATGCCCTTGTTTCTCGGAGATAAGCAAGCTGCTTTCCTTTGGGCATAGGGAGGCCACCCTCGTATGAAAGTCTTATATCCTATTTCAGGAAAGGTCAGAAAATTCTTCCTAGGTTTTATGACCTGCTTCAGGGTGAGAGTATGGAAAGAAGGTCAAAGTAATCTCGCTGCATCTGCTCTTGTCTCAAATGGTGAAGTTGTGGACACGGGATAGCAAGTCCCATGAATTGTATTTTGAAATGCTTGAACTAGTACCTGGCACACAGAATGTCATGCAAGGGTTTCTGTGTCCTTATTACATACAAATAAGCTATTCTCTAGATAAGAGGTACTCAAAGTATACTCCACTTAAGAATGGCATAAGGAGATTTAAAAATATAGACAAGATTATGAACTACACCTCAGATCTACTCAACCTATATTTCTGGCATATTTCAGTACAAAAATGTCTGTTTAAAAAATATGATGCTCATTCAGGGGGCCCTGATGCAATGGATTGTGAAAAATAATTTGAGCAAAACTGATGATGATTTTTTTCAACATATGTGCAGCACTCATTCCTTAAAGAGTTGTTATTAAATCTGCACATTTGTAAGATATTGGATTGATGGTATAAAGGTTTCATTCATGCATATTTATAAAATATCCAATTTGCATATTTTGCTTAGTTTTCCAGCTAGAATAGACACACTAGTGTTCCTGTTCATCTCATAATAAAGTGAAGGTGCTTGATGCTGCCTCCAGTTGTTCCCCTCACACAGCCCTTATAACACCTGAAGGCACAAAAATAACAAAAAGAAAAAATTAAGAAATTTGTAAACCTTAACAGTGTAAAAATGGAAAGGAACCAGGCTACCTTTTTAGGAATCCTTACATAAAGATAGTGGCTGATAGTTTTCTTCAGCCTCTTCCTTTGTGACTGTTGGGGTAGGGATACTGTAGTAAAGCCCTGCTTGGGGAAGGAGGGAACACTTGATGTTACAGAGATGTAATGGGGTCTTCGAGCAAAGGAGAGAGCCGTGACAACAAGCTGCAAACACCCTGGGGCCATGCCAAGAACAGTACGATCAGCACAGACAGAATCGAGGGGAAAGAAAGGGTTAAAATTTGAAGCAATGCTGGAAGAAATGTGACCATCATTAAAAGTTTGAGTCCAGTCAGTTCAGGAGGGTTGGGCAAGTTTCCCTCAGTCCTGCCTTTAGTGATTCAGACATTCTCTCATCACGTGAAAGGGGCTGTTGCCTTCAAGAGGACCAGGGCTGTCTCAGTTACTCCCTTGTAAGATGGAAACAAGTAAACCAGCGGTACTTATATTGGGTTGTTATTAAGGTTGAGGCGGATAATACTAAAGGGGAAGAAAAACAATTTTTTTCCCAGTCCTCTTCAGTTCTGAGTTGGAATAGACCCTTGTAACAAAGACAAATGAACAAGAGAAAAACAAATGTTTTTATTAATATGCATACTTTCAGATATGTAACCAGGGAATAAGTCTCAAAGAGGTGACTTTGAGTTCCAGTTTATTTAGCATCTTATCAAAGTGCAGTAAATTTTTAGAGACCTTGGAGGTGCCAAATTGCAGGGGTCGAGCAGGAGGAGGCAAATAAATGGCGGAGAAAATCTAGTTAATAAAGTTTGTTAATGTAGATTCTTCTGGTGCCACTGCCAGGTCAGCAGGGTCTGACACTGTCTTCAGGAGTTGACCTTTGCTATCCCTGGTAGACAGGGATGGTGGGATACCTTCTCTCTTTCAAAATATATTCCTATTTTAGGCAAATAGAGCACAGTGTTCTTCTTCTGCATCTGCTCCTTCTTAATTGCCTTCAGCTCACCAATCCTCCTGCCAAGGAGGCATATTTTGGGATGGCATGCTCTCCCACAGTACTGTAAGCTGGGTGGTTTGGACAACAGACATTTATTTCTCAATTCTGGAGGATAGGTCTGAGTGCCAACCTGTGTGGTTCCTGATGACGTTTCTCCTCTTGGCTTGTGGATGGCCACCTTACTGCTAATGCGTGGCCTTTCCTTGGTATGGGCAGGGGAGGAGTGGAGAGTGGAACTCTAGTTTTCATTCCTTTTCTTAAACAGCCACTAATCATAAAGGCAGACACTTAAAAAAGATTTAAAAAAATCTAAAATGATGTCTTTTCTTTGTCCTAGTGTTTTCGTTGTTTTCATAAAAATTATGCTATTCATGTTTACATGTAAAATGCTCATTATTTTGAGTGCAAATATATACATAATATTAATAATTAATATTAATAATTAAACAATGTATATTATAAACAAAGATATATAAAAATTTATATATATATATGTAAATATATATATAAATTTATTTTTCATACTGGAGATATAACCCTGGGCTTCATGCATGCTAGGGAAATGCTCTAGCACTGACCTATATCCATAGTCCTAAATGTATACTTAAAAATATATCCTTAAAGCAAAATTTGTTCTATTTTCTAGTGTAGGAAATATTGATAAATGTAATCAGGCAACAAAAATTCTTCAGGTCTGTAATAATATTTAAAGTTTAAAGGCTTTCTGAGACTAAAACATTTAAGAACCATATCCAGTATCAAATTTTTAACAATTTGCTATATCTTTTTAATATAATTTTCAATAACCACATTTTCAGTAAATATTTTAGGTCTGAAATACATGATTGATTTTAAGTTAATGATGGACATGATGATACTAGAGTCTTATGTACAGTGAGCACTAGACTGAGTAAATATCAGCAGATATGAATATCAATCCTAGATAATTTACAGGCTAGGGTTGCTAGGTATAGCAAATAAAAGTAAAGCATAACCAGTTGAGTTTGTATGTCAGATAAACATCAAATAATATTTCAGTGTTAAGTATGTCCCATGTAATATTTAGGACACATTTTCCAAAAAATAAATTATTTATCTGAAATTCAGATTTAAATAGAATTCTGTATTTTATCTGGTAACCCTTTCAAAAGATTACTCTGGTTTTACCAAACTTATTTTATACCCACAAGTTGTTTATTCTTGATGCACAAAATGATAGATGTGGACTCCCTTAGCTGATTTAGTTATATTATGAATCAAATTCCTAATCATGGGCTAAATGCTGGGGAAAATTAGAGAAATTTCATCTATTAAAGGCTTTGCGTAGAAATGCATGCTTTACACAGTTTATCTGAACTAAGAGAATTTTGAGGAAATTGCTCAAAGGCCAAATTGGATTATTTTGATTATAAAAGTTTCCTTCATTCCCAGCACTGTGTTGCTTGGAAAATAAAGGAGATATTATTTGGATCACAGCTATTGTTGCTTTTGATTTTGAGGGCCTCAGACATGCTACTAAAGGAGATGCCACTAGATTGGATGACTTGGAAAATTCCGCTTTGGAACTATTATCTTAATATCCTTCCCAGCTTAGCCTTTGTCCCTCTATTAGGGACTGAAAGTGTCAGAAGTCATAGCTTCTCATGAATGGGAAGTAAAGACCACCTTTCTGAGGCTACCAGAAAGGAAATAGATACAGTCCAGGGATGTACCCCAGGCACTTACATAGTCCTTACTTCCAAGAGAAGTCATAATGAGGAAATACATTTCAACAGTTCCTTCAGATATTCTTGTGTTCAGCTTGTAAGATTCCTTCTGAGATTTTATTTATGAATACAATTAATCATCCTTTATTTGCTAATTAATCTATCCTATCTCTGTGTTTCTAAGATCATTGTGGAGAGCACCTTGATTTGTGTACCTAAGTTGTTGATCTTTCTATGTACACTTTTCAGGTCAATAGTGACTTCCAAAATTCATTAAAAAGAATGTCTAACTCTCTCTTCCCAGTGTTTCTACACACAGAGATAAATACTCCCATACATTTGAAGCCTTCTCCCAATTGCTGTGATTACACATCCTCACAGATTTCCTTTTATCCAGGTGGTGGTACCTGGTTAGAATTACTTTTGCATATTTCTTATTCTTAATTGATCTCTACATATTTCATATTTCCCAAATGGTTCCTAGTTATGACTTTATTCTCTCTCTACTTCTTCTCAGGTGATCATATTCAAGTCCATGACTTTACCACCTATATTATATGATTTACACTTATGTATCTCTGCCCCAAACTCTGTTTTGAGTTTCATTCACATATGATTGACATACTATAAAAATTATTCCTAAATTTAGTAACAATATTAATAAAGACTATTTCACTATCAAACCTGCTTGTCTCTCCATTTTTGCATATAAAACATGATATTACCTTCAAGTCAGATGCCTCAAGGCAGAACTCAATAGTTAATCCTCTTTATCTCTTGCACTTGAACTCAGTACATTCTACATCTACTCTCTTCATTGTCAATGCACCTTTCAGGGGAATCCCCTTTCATGCTCTCCTAAACACCTCTCATATTGGTCTCCAAGGCTGTCTTTCCATATTATCATTTTATAGTCCAATTAGAGCCACGTTCTGAAGAAAGTGAATCAGATAAAATTCCTGCCTTGCTCGAAACCACTCAATTAACTGAAAATAAAACCCAAATTGCCTAATGATAGTCTACTAAACTTAGCACAGCCTTGCCTTTGCTCTACTTCCTAACATTATCTGCAGCTGCTCTATTCTTTGCTCACTAGGCTGCAGGTACCTTGTTCTTGAGCTCATTGACCAGCCAACCTCAGTAAGCCTTGCAGGCTGTGCACTTACTGAATCTATGATTGGAACACTTTGTCTTGCTTCTTTTCAGCTTTCAAGTATCAATTCAATTCCAGGGAGGCCAAGCCTCAATCTTACCTTGAGTGGCACCATTCTACCTCCCCGGCCATTTTTACTTCAGGCATTTTATTTTCCATGAGGACTTATCACTACCTAATGTCATCTTCTATAGTTAATGTCTGTCTCCTTCCCTAAGAACATAAACTTCATGGGGGGAGAGACTATGTCTGCCCAGGATTTTTCTTAGTAGCTGCCACAGAAGAGGCTTAATAACTATTAAATGAATTAACTTTAAGTAATTCATCAAGGAATAATGATGATTAAAATATTTCCCAAGTATTAATAAACTGTAGTAATATGAAAGATTATGTAGCATTATATTGTACATTATACATGTAAGTTTGCTTTCTGTATTTTTACTCTAATTTGGGTCATAACTTAATATTCAGAAAAGTTGGTTTTATAAAATAAAATATCACATCTAATTAGATAATATAGTTAGAAGCATTGGGTTCCTTTTAGATACACAAAGAGGGACTGGTAAGACGGTCTCTGGATCTTCAAAGGAATTATATACCGAAAGCCCTTATCTGCTAGTATCAATTTGGTCTTTCTTTTCACTTTTTTTTTTTTAAGTTCAACTTGATCCTATGCTTGCAGGTTTGGCAGATTTTTTTTAAAAAAATTTATTTTTTTTTATTATAGATATTGCTGCTAATGTTGGTTTAATACTAGTGGGACTCTTTTTAACTGTATCCTCATGAAACTTTTCTCCAGAATTCTAGGATCATCTGGATATCTATAACTGCTCCTCTAGCATTGATCTCCAGCATCGCCTTTAGTTCTACTTCAGAAGATCAAATGTTGTTTAGAATCATAGTGCTGGAGTAACTGAGAAAAGAGCCACATACATGAGCTGGAGTAACCAGGGCTGTTGCACAGTTAGCTTCCATCTTTATGAACACAGAATGGTGCTTCCACTTCTATAGGTTTAGGGTTAGGGTTAGGGTTAGGGTTAGGGTTAGGGTTAGGGTTAGGTATGTAAGAAAGAAAGGAACTTAAGCAAAAGTTCAATCACACTATGTACTGTCTTAAAATTGATATAAACTCTTCATATGTGAAAACCACAACAAACAAGACTCATTCCTCCAGAAAATAACATTGAGGTGTCACTCTTTCAAGCACATTGCTGGCATCGGGAAGGCTGCAGTGAGCGTCAACATGGACAGCTTATCCCCATAAAGAGCATATGCTGGGGGTTGGGAGCAGGAAATGAACACATAACACATGCCTGAGATGAAGTAGTGTACACTGTGTGCACTTATGATCTAGACATTCTTCTGGATACTTGTACTGCAGTTTTTCAAACAGATATCTATTTCTATCCTCCCCCTTTCCCTTCATTATGCTTTGTTTAATCCACTGAACTACTATTCTTCCCCTAGGAAAGCCAGTGGAATGGATTAGATATTACTTTCCTATGTCCATATATGAATACACCAGTGAAACTCCATATTGTGTTCAACCACAAGAATGGAATCCTCACTAGGATAAGTTATACTCCATGTGTGTATAATATATCAAAATACACTCTGCTGTCATGTATATCTAAAACAACAACAACAAAAGACAGGTGTGTAATACATGTATTTTATATTGCTGTATTGAGAATGTATTGCTAGGAGAAAAGAAACTTAAGAACAAAATCAAATGAGATCTTTACTTGTTCTTACTTGAGAAACAAATAATATTTATATGGGCACAGGACTAATTGATTACCATGTTTTCATTGTCATTATGACTATAAAAATATTTGACTTTGGTATTTAATCCAAAGCCAAGGCATAAAATAAATTTGTAATGTATGCATTTTCTGAAACAAACAAGTAAATCAAACTAATTTTTTGATCTGTTCTTTATAGGGAAGTTAAATTGTGTCTTATGTTTTGACTTTATTACACTGAAATAATTTTTATCAGTGTAAAGATTTTTCATGTAAAGGTTACAGGGGACATTTGCTCCTTTTGGAGTTTGACATTCACTTATTTTTAATAAGAGCTTTATGGTAATACAGTTGGGCTTATCCCAACAAACTTATACATGGATGGAAATCAATTTCAGTTCAAAAACTCCCTTTTCCCTCTCTCTTTCTCTCCCATCCTCCCCCAGTCCTCTTCACCTTTCTCTACTAGTCTTCCTTTCACCTATCTATCAATTTGATTGGTTCTATTTGTTTGGTTCCTTATATAGTTTTATCCTTCTTGATATCCATTTTTGCCAGTGTTGGTTTTATTAAAAATGTAATTGGAGAAAGAAAATATCTAACAAATTCAATGTCAAAATAATATGAAATAATAAGGCAGAGAGTGATGATGAAGCTTTGAGAGGGTCCATTAAAACATAGATCCATTGTCCAGAGAAGTATCAACCAAGTTTCTATATGAATGATCATGCAGAGTATGTTGTTTAAAGATCTGAAGGAAGAAGCATAGGAAACAGTTAAAATGTATAGGAGTGATCATGGCTTGACGAAGAGACAGCAAATATCAGAATGCCTGGACCATAGTGAGACCATAGTGAAAATTATAGGACTTATCATATACTTTAGATAGTCTATAGTTAAGTCTATGTCATTTTTAAAATTTATTTATTCTACTTAGGTGTACATGATAGCAGAATGCATTTTGATTCATTGCACACAGATGGAGCACAACTTTTCATTTCTCTGGTTGTACATGATGTAGAATCACAACATACATGAAGCTAAGACTATGATGTCCATCTCATTCCACCATCTTTATTGTCCCCATGCCCCCACCCTCGTCCCTCACCTTTGATCAAAGTTCCTCCATTCTTCCTGTGTCCATGCATGCTTATGTCATTTTTAAATCAAATATTTGACACAAAATACTAAAAGGGTATAATATGACTTTCAACACATATATATTGTGTAATGATCAAATCAGGGCAATTAGCATCAATAAGACCTCAAGAATGTGTCATTCCTTTGTGTTAGGAACATTCGAAATCATTTCTTCTTCCTACTTTCTATAGTCACCCTACCATGCCATAGAATTTACTCCTCTTGGCTGGCTTGCCATATTTTACAGAACTTACTCTCATCTGGCTGTGATTTTGTGACCTGATAACCAATATCTTTCTTTCCCCTCCAGGACCCTACCCTTTTCATCCTTTGGTATCCATTAATCTACTCCCTATTTGATGATTTCAAATTCTATATAAGGAGGTTGGATACAGATGATTTTCCATTATCACTTCATCCAATGTCTTCACAAGTAATTGTTTCACAAAGCACTGTCCTGAGCCAGCAACCCTGCATGCACCCCTCACTTAGGTTACCCATCATGGTCAGCAACACACCTCTACAGGAAGTGGACCTTTCCTGATCCTGCAGACTTTCATTGTTCAGTTACAATGCCAGTGGGACTCGGCAAAGTGAAATATCTAGAAGCTCTCCTGATGAATAAAAGAAACTTCATTTTCCTGAGACTTAAAATAGACAATCACAAGATAATTTGCATTTTCTATTGCTTATATTTGGTTTAGGTAAAATGTTTTACTTCCCCTTAGGGAGATAGACTTGTGCAGAATGTGTATTCTGTATATTTAGTCTTTGAAACATTAATTGGAAATGTTCAAGGTAAGGATTCATTTAATCAAATTATATGATTTTGAAAGTGGAAAAGGACCAGCTGAGATGTGTACAAGAAGCTAAGTGGTACCTCACTATATATCTGTCTTCTACGATTTTAGTAAAACACATACCAATTAAGAAAGCTTAGTCATATTTTGGTCAAACTCAATTTTTGAAAATTGTATCTAATGAATGAACTTTTCCTTGAGATTTTTCACTTCTGTGGTACTGCTCTTACTCTTTGCAGTCTGTATAGTCTATTTATAGTCATACGAGACCCGATGACATATCCCACCTAACTGGTTTCCAAATGGAACAAAGGAAAATCAAATTGTGTTCCATTCAAACTAGTTTAAAAAACTAGCTTGTATTTGATTGCTTATCAGGGGTACAATCTAATTGATCAATATATTTTTAAAAGTGTTAATGCCCAGAAAATAATTTTTTTAATGTGCTCCAACCAACACCAAATAGTTCTCATTACCTCCTTTAATGAAACCTTTCATTCCTTCTGAAAAACTTACCGTGGAAATGACTGCTACTCTGAGATTGCGTCTAAAAGAACATTTCCCATTAAGCCTTAGTTTTATGTATTCCTGGTTGCCCTTAATGCCTAATGGCTCTTTCTCTGCATGATAATAATGAGGAATAATACCAAATCACTATCCAGTTTAGACACCCTTCATGTACCAACTCATATATGTTCATCTGTAAGAGTAGATTCTATTATTATTATCATCCTGGTGTATGACTGGATAAAAGAATGAGTGAATTAATGAAGGGTATGACCACTGTTCCACTATTTTTAGACTCAAGAATGGAGCCTAATATGCGTCCCATTCTTGCAGAATCATGTTTTCAGGATTCCATTGACTTGATTAATAGACAATATTAGTCTTCAAATTAGGGACACTTGGTTTCAGAAAACTTTTAAAAGGTGTCAAAAAAATTAAAGCTACAGTGAATGAAATGATATATATATATCTGATTTTTCATTGAAGGGGGCTCGTTCCCTTTAAAAATCACTCCATGTAGGCTGTGCCTTATTTCCTGCACACTCCAGCAGCTGTACCTGCCCAAATCCATGGGGCACACAGGCAATCTCTCAGGAACTCCAACGAGGTAATTATAGGGAGCTGTCCACTCTTGTTCCCTCACTCAGCTGGGCCAAACAGCCTTTCAGTCAGTCTGGCTAGTTTCTGGGAATTATCCTTGTCCCCTGTAATTCCCGTAAGGCAGCAGCCTACATGTTCCCTTTCTTAGCACAAAGAAGGTTTCCCTTCATTTGCCATCATGATTTAAGGACAGCACAGTCTAACTTCCAAATTTAATTTTAGACACATGTGCCTTGGATCAAGTATCTTGCTGGCTCCTGTCCAAACCTCTTTTTTTTTTTTTTCTTCACCTTGGATTTCCTGACTTAATTACCTCAAACTAAGATAAAACTGAATCCAAATTGCATGAAAATGCATATCTTAGGCCTTTATGGAGTGGGTTACAGATTTTAAATGATCATAGAATGTTAGCTGGAGTAAATATGAGATACGGTATTCACTCCTTCAAGTCTTCCACTGGGTGTGAATGTGTTTGAGTGTCTTTCCCTCTGCTTGCCCTCCTTGCCAGTTCCCCAGTAACCAGGTCTGCGCAGCGGGACCTGGGTTGGCATTGTTGGAGGGTGACTCAATAACTGCCTTCATTATCCCAAGTGTGATTACATGGAGGATGGTGACCAGCTGTTCTTCCTCTCTGATGAGGCAAGAATAAGAGAAGAAGGGCATAAATTGCAGCTGGAGGGAGTTCAAGTGATGTAAGTAGGAACTCTGGGGGTAGCAAGCATGGTTAAGCAGAGGAGGAGTTAGCAGAGCAGTTAATTCCTTCCCTGACAGTGTGTCTGGAATGGTTTGGTGAGCTTTCTCTAAGGCAAGGGTTCACCTAGATGACTTTGACAGAACTCTCTGGTTCCAAGACTCTGCCTTCATTTTTCATTGTGGATTTGAAATGGTGGCCCCCACAGTCTACTTTCTGATGTAAATTATTTGCAAAAGTTAAGTCAACGGAGGCATTAAAATTTTAGACAGCTACCTGAGTTATATAATGCAGAGAGTAGTACAAAACTGGGGCTCTGGAATCAGGCAGACTGGATTCCAAGATAACTATTCATTCATATTTGGTTTTTGGAAACTTATTTATAATGTTGTTTGGCTTATTCCAAGGTGGTGTCATGAGAACTAGATAAAATATCTATGAAGCACAAAATACAAATAAAATAAAAATTCCTATTTTAACCAATGAATCCTGGTGGATTTTGCATTTCTTGCTTTACAGCATGCATAAGACTTGCTTATGTATACTCTTGATTTTCATTAGAGTTCTTGAATGTTGATATTGTGTCATTCTGGAAACTGAGACTCAAATAAGTTGAAGGATTTGTTTAAGGTGACATTGCTAATTGACATAATTTAGAAACTTGAATTGAAACAAAGCCTTGCTTCTCCAAATCTAGCATGAACCATTTCAGTATCTATCACAATCTACTAAAACCTACAAATTTACTGTAACAAAAAGAAACAAAACACACAACTACCATAACTGTAATCCCTTTTCAGAATGAGAAATAAGCACTTAAAACAGACTGTCTTAGGAACGTCTTAATTTGCAATAAAATTTTTTCACATTTGTTTTAAGGCAAATTTTCAACTGCAAAATCATACATAAATCCCTTCCCTTTTCTTTTCTAGTATACTTATAGTATTTTACAATAATCTCAGCATCATTGAAAGTGACTGATAAAAATGATGTAACATTTTTATTAGCCATATTTATAGGACCATATTTTTATGTAGATATATCTCTATTTGATGGAAAATGAGAAGACCTACTAAGTAGCTTCCTTAGGGGTATGATTATCAAAAACCTAAATTGGTTTGCATACATGACACTCTTCATCAGCACCTAAATTGGGAATGAGCCTTTGCTGCTCAAATGATATCTTGCCCACACTGTGTTCTTTTTAGAGTGAAATAATAAATAGTACAGAGTGTTATTGTAGATGTAATTCCCTGGAGAGAAAACCACTCACTGGATAAAATTAATGATTCCAGGAACATAATTCTTTTATGGAACCCATGTTTAGAAATGCTGATAAAAGTAACTAGGTGATTAGTCTGTCCCCACTCATTGGTCCCCTTAAAGGCTTCTTAAGGATGCTCCAGCTCCACTAACAACTGGAAAACTGCAACTCATGATGCATAGACCGAGATAAAACCTGTAGCCCTCTTTGGTTTTGCTTCACCACTAACTAGGAAAGGCTAATAAAAATGGCATGAAAGGTCTTTAAATACTATGAGTCAAAATCTTTCTAATGCATTCAATTCACATATGATACATTTTATAAGCACATGACTATGCCAAAATGCATAGGGGCAAGAAAGATTGTGTCAGTTCTTGCCCACTACCAATATTAATTTTAGCTGACATAGAGATTTCATATTATAATTAAAAAACAGGGAGGATAGAGAACAAGTGCCATATAGTGTATCAATTCTCAAGATAAAATATAGGACATAGATGTTCAACTATTGAGTCTTTCTAAAAGTCCCCAATGCTCAGATTTGGTATAGAATATTACTAAAATTTTGGTTCATAAAGATATCAATTTATTATAGAAGCAATATAACAGAATATAAATATATATGTATACAGTAATGGTATTTACATTTGTGTAAAAGTACCACTAAAAGAACAACAAAATAAATGTGTGCAGTCAATGGGGGAGACAGGCAGGGGCTGATTCAGAAACAGGTTAAAATTGGCTTGATTATTCTGGGTCTTCTTGGAAGGGGAGCAGGAATGGATGCTTGCAGCAGTTTGGTTTCACAGTGACACAAAATCTAGCCATCTCACCTAGACCTTCCTTGCCCAAATCTTTCTAGGCAACAGGGTGAGGTAAAGGGGCAGATGTCAAGTAAAGTACTGTAGGTCCTTACACATGGCAAATTTGCCCTGTCTGTAAAGCCTTGTGATGAGGTATAATTAAATGTGGTATCCTCTGTGCCTCTGCAATGCAGTCAGAAGTACAGATGCCAGGTCATATCAGCACACTCTAGAGCAAAGGCTCCAGGGAACCCAGCCAGGAGTTCAAAATGAAATTTAGCTTCTCTATCCACAGTCATAGGACTTGAGTGGGCCACTTAACTTCACATATCTCTTTTCTTACATGGAAAGTGTAAATAACCCGTAAACTTGGAAAATGTGGGGGGATCATTAGCACTTACATACATAAACAACACGTGTCCAATAGGTGAAAACTGTTTTTTGGATTAATGCTTAAGTTGACTTTCCCTTCATAATAAAAATGTACATACATTGAAAACATGCATGCATCTTTGATTTATGTGACTGTTTTTAATTTTACATTTCTATTCATATTTCCATTTTAATTGATGGTGTTGGGTAAGGAGGGAGTTTTTTGGTACAACTCTTAGAAACACATGGAGTGTTTCCTACATAATCCTTCTGCCTGTTTTGTTGAGTGGGAAGTGTAAGACCAGTTGCCTTAAAAGCTGACCAAAATATTGCATTTCTGTGACAAAGATGCAAGGCCACAGAATGGTCAAAACCGTTTTCAATCCAAATGCTTGCAGTCGCAGGTGGCATTGGAACAGCAACTTAATTTTGCCTTGTGATACATGGAACTTCCATTCAGGCCCTGACGAAAGTCACTGTAATTGAATGAGAAAGAAAGCTAGAGTATAAAGGAGTGTGCGAAAGGGAACTTTGGGGAGTTAAATTGGTAATAGACTGAAAGAGCAGAAAAATTGGTAATGGACTAGGGCGCTGAAGCACAGCATTGAGTCTCACACAAATTGTGACTGAAAGTCATTACCACCTGCAAGCTGCCTGCTCAGCTGTTAGAACCTGTTCTCAGCATTGATTCAGTTCCTGCTGGTCAGAGGCCCAGTGCAGAGTCTCATCATCTGGGATACCATTGGCTAAAAGCAGGATAAAAAAAAAAAGTAAAAGAGAGAAAGAAAGAGGGATGAATGCTGGATGGGTATAAAGAGAGAGTCACCCTTAGCCCTGGAGATACTCTCTCTGAACAGGTCCTCCATTGACACAAGGTGATCATGCTTTGCTGGAAAGATGTGGACCAGACAATACTCAATCCACCTGTAGGCAGGAGGGAATAAAACACAAGAGAACAAAAGACAAATGGATTATATATGCTTTTTAAAACTTCTATATTTTTACCATATTAGGAGGAATTATAAATGCTTGTATGACTTAAATGCAGATGGCAGGCAAGAAAATGATATTTACTTCAAAGATTAGATAAGAGTGGATATATTTGATAATGACATTAAAGTACACTGAAAAGCTGTTATGAGTTCAAAAAAAAACTTTGCACACCTCTCTCCAATTAATTTTGACCACAATCTTATTAGTTATATGACTTCAAACTTTTTTCAAAGGAAACAAGGAGTATTCTAAATGGATTTGTGTCTCCCAGCCCAAATTCATATGAAGACATAACCCCAGCACTTCAGAATGTGAACTCATTTAGAAATAAGGTTGTTGCAGATATAATTAGCTAAGATGAAGTCATTTCAGAGTCAGATGGGCCCCTAATCCAGTATGATTAGCATTCTTTAAAAAAGGAGAAATTTGGGAGAGAGACATATACGTAGAGAAATCTATCTGAAGATTTGAATTGTGCTGACCACGAGCCAACAAACTACCAGAAGCTGGGAGAGGAGCCTGGAATAGATGCTTTCCTAGAGTCTTTGAAGGAAATAGTCCCACCCATACTTTAAGCCCAGAATCCCAGCATCCACAATGTAAGACAACACATTTCTGCTCCTTAAACCAGCTGGTGTGTGGTACGCTGTTAAGGAAATCCTAGGAAACTAGTGCAAGGACACTGAGGGAGACTGAATACTTATGCACATCTTACAGAGCCCATCATCTATGGAATTAGAATCTGAGCTCTGACCTTTGACTCCAATCCATTTATTTACTTGTAGGTTTTCCTGTTTCTTCAAACCAGTGTACAGCCAAACATTGGGCACCAACACTTTAGAACTTAGGTTTAGTCATGTATTAAGAAGGATGGGACTTTAACTACAGTCTTCTGACGATGTGTTTCCCTACTCCTCCCTAATTTCTTCCATAATAACATATATCATCCAAGTCATAGACTTATTGATAGAGTAAAACAAATTGAAATATGACAGATATAAAGTTTTCCTAAATTAAAAAACAATACAGTGAGAAATGCATCTTCTATCAAGTAAAATGAACCCTTTTGTCCATTCTAATCTGACTCTCATAATTTGCTATATTCACAAAGGACCCCTTTGCTGAGTTAAATCTGTGCCTTTTAAGTCCTCATTTATAATTCTGTGTAGTATATTGTTTTTTGTGCATCAAGCATGGCGTGTTTCCATCTTCCTTCATAACAGAACTATAATTATTCTAGGCACATAAACATTAGATTTATCACTACCAACCTTGCCTTCAGGAGATGCTCAACACCACCGTGACTGGTAACAGAGTAATCCCTTCTCTCATTCATGTAGAAATTAGCAGGTGACCCACTTGCTACCAATAGAACACACACAGATGTTCGTAGGTCTCAAAAAGAGAACCCACCCTTCTCAGGGATATGAACTCAGATAATCATTTTCCATTGGTAAGAGGGAAGCCAGTCTTAAGACAAAATGCACACTATGTACAGATGGACAGAAGGATGGGAAAATCATGCCCCCAATGAGATTCTTGCTGACATGATACATCCATCAACCACATACAACTCAACGTAAGTTTGTGGTTTAAGCCAAACAACTCTACTGCCACATTCTGCTTTCCATGATCTCACTCTCTTCCTGACTCTAAATTGAGGCCTCATCCCCCATTCTTCAACAACACTGTCCTATTATTATTTCCCTGAATTGAAAAAAGGTTGTGACTTTCTTAAATTTTCTATACTTGCTAACATTTAGCATGTTTTTATTGTTTTTTCTTTTTTTATGCCAGGGATTAAACCCAGGGACTCTTACTGAGCCACATCTCAGCCAAGCCCTTTCTTAGTTTTTAATATTAAGACAGGTCTTGCTAAGTTACTTAGGGTCTTGCTAAATCAATAAGGCTGGCTTTGAATTTGAGATCCTCCTGTCTCAGCCTCCCAAGCCACTGGGATTATAGATGTGTGCCACTGTGCCTGGCTACCTGCTAGCATTTTTGCCATGGTCTCTTTTCTAACCAAGTTTTATTAATTCTTCAAGTCACATCTTAAAAATCATGTCCTCTAACCACTTTTATTTCACTGCCTAATCTATTTCTGAGCTTCTGAAATAGTTCATTGTAAGTTCTTCTACTTTTCCTTTAACCTGATCCAATTCATTTTGTAATCTGAATAACACCAAACTTTTCTACATAGAAGAGAAAATAAAAATTAAAGAAAAGCAAATATAGAAGCTAATACAAGTAACATGCTGATAAAGATATGTATATATTAAAATAAATGAAGTCTGTATGGCTTTATCTTAAAATATGAAAAGGAAGTTTGATATCATAAAACTAATGATATCAATACTGAAAATGAGAGGAAATGATAATATTCATTGATTCCAATTAGTCATCCATGAATTCAATAACATTTCTTAATAAAGAAAAGTAAATTCTAATCATGTATTCTTTCTAAATTAATCTTTAGTTTTGATAAAATTTCTAGAAACCAATTAATCATCCATGAATTCAATAACATTTCTTAATAAAGAAAAGTAAATTCTAATCATATGTTCTTTCTAAATTAATCTTTAAGTTTGATACAATTTCTATTAATGTCAATTATGTTTTAATATTTTTAATGTGTGTGGATTTCCACTAAGATTACTATTATTTCTTCCTTTCCTCCTTCCTTCCTCCTTTCCTCTCTTTTCCTTCTTCCTTTCATCTGTCTTTCTTTTTTTGGTGCTAGGGCTCAAACCCAGGGCCTTGCACCTGCAGAGCATGCACACTAGCACTGAGCTATATCCCCAGCTATGAATGCTGTTTGTAAATAACGTGTCTAGAATGATGCTCCAGAAGTACTATTTCATAGTGTATCTGATGGAGCACTTAATCTAAAATATCCAGGGTAGTATTGAAACTACAGTAAAATGAAGACTTTACAACCATTGTTAAAAGTTATTATAAAACTAAGTTAACTAAAATTAGTCTGATGAGGCTACTAGTTTGTTACTGATTTATAGAACGTTTTCTAGATTTGAGAAGTAGAGCTATGGTATATAATGCATAGGTGTGTGATATATCACATAGTAAACTAAAAGTTAAGAATACTCAACATTTTGTTTAAAATTGAAAAAATAAACATTAGAAAAATTATAGATAAATATTTTAAAATTAATGGAATATGGAATATCATTTGAAAGATCACCATCGGTTGAAATTAAAAATATAGTTGAGAGATACTAAAATGTAATTTCAAAAACCCGCCATGCTGTGTTGGCAAACAAAGGACAAATAGGGAAAATAACTAAAATACATATGTAAAAACCTGGGAAAAAAGGAGAACATTCACCTACCAACCTAGTTGCCTTCTACATCCTCAGTTGTGCATTTTCAGTCTTCTCAACTAATCTTCTCACCAGGTATTGATAATTAAAAAGGCATATTGCATCACACTGTAAAGAACACAGGTTCTTGGGTCCAGCATGACTGGATTTCACTCCTACAGTCATTCATTATAGCTTGCTTAATTTGGATATTACTTAGCATTTGTCATTCTGTATTCTTAAAGTAGGAAGGAAGCACCAAATTCATGTGAATATTGTGAAGAATATATGATTTGTTACAGTTCAAACACATACTCTAATGTCTGGCATTTAGTAAGGGCTTACTATATATTAGCTGTTTTAGCATATATGCTAACAAAAAATTAAGAGAAAACATAATAGAATAGGATTTTTATGCTTTAACTTTTTAAATTAAAAAAAGGCACAAGTAGCAAAATTTGCTAGGATGTAAAGGAAGCATAAAACCAAATAAGAAAAAAAAAACATAAAAACAAAGGTGACAATATTAAGACCAAATACATCTGATACCATGACAAATGTAAATATGCTAACTTCTCTTACACAACATTTTAAAATTGCGTTTGGAATACTAAATGCGGCTACATGGTTTCCATAGCAATCACATGGGAAATATGCTCTTGCATTAATCCTTGGTATATTATTGTCAAAACCAAGGTAAAAACTGTGACAGAGACTCCTTGAGGAGTGAGAAAATCACCAAAAATAAAAAAACAAAACCCAACCAACCAAGCAAACAAACAAACAAAAAAACACTGCCCTAAAGACCATCATGAAGGTGAATTGTTTTAAAGATAGATACGTTTTGTTTCCAGATCAATTGACAATGCCAAAAATTAGTTCAAAATATTTGATTGCCTTATTTATTGAGTATACTATTTTCCCTTTCATGATTAAAGTCCTTGGATGAAGCGTCCTATTAAGTTTGTTCCTGAAAATTATAATCATTTACATTCAGAACTTAAGTTTTCAAGAGATTCTATTTTTTAGATGAAATGTTCAAGGAATTCACTCATACCAGAGAAGCTAGTATTAAAAGTAGACAAGGGAAGCAAGCTAAATGGCTCTTATATCCATTTGGCTTCCATGCAATGAGGTAGAACATGTTGTCTCAGGGCTGCAGCACAGGTTAAAGAATTTAGAGAGGACACCATGAGGAAAAGAAACTTAATTAGCAGGATCTATAGTTAGATCAAGATGGCTTTGCAAGTTTCCTGGGAAAAGCACTTCACAAGCAAGGACCCATGCTCTGGAATAGGTTTATTTCCTTTTATAGTTTTTTTTATATATATATATATATATATACCAACCCATACTGGAGACTCCTCTAGATGTCTTAGTCTCTTTAAATGTTTTTTAAATTCATTAGTATCTTCAAATTGTCATAATCACTTAAATTGACGTGCTTTGTCACTGCTTTCTTTCTTTTCTAATGCTTTTTTCAAATTCAAAATTTATTTGGTCAGCTTTTCAACAATTCATAGTTAAGTCAAGACCCCTTATATTTTTGAATGTATTTGAGATACCTTTTTTCCTTCCTCTAACTCCTTCTCCCTCTAACTGCGTAGAAAAATCCCACTTTCTTTGTTTCTTTTTTTTCCTAAATTCTATGTAACTTTCTTCAGACACACAATATTTGTTCTTAATTATTCACATAGTGTTATATGGCATACCTTTAGGAAATATAAAATAATATAATTTAAAATTAATTTTTATTTTTAAATATCTATTTTCATGTTGTCAGACTATAGGAACTTGATTTATTTCTCTTTTGGGAGTTCTCACTTTTTGGACAGGTTTACTGAATAACTTCATAACCTAATCTTTGTGATATAAACTACTCAATATGTATTAGAGTAAAATAAACTTCTATAACTTCAAAACTTCAATATTTTCTTCTCCATGAAACTCTCAATATACAAAACTATCTAGACTAAATGTGAAATCATATTTTCCCCAATAAATGTTCTTTTCTAATATTAAGGTGGAAAGTCAACATAAAAATGTATTAATTCCTTTTGCTTGAAATCCTTTTAGTAAATAGTTCTCTGTCCAAAAATGAGAAAGTGTGGAATATTAATTCTAACCCCAGACTAAATCACTCACCAGTTAAGCATATCTGTTTCTAAATTATTTTAATCATTTTGAAACTGCAAATAAAAATATGTGCAGTATTTTTAAGAATCACAAGCACTTTGAGATTTATGAAATGGGGGAACTTTGACCATTTTTCCATTCAGCTGTTGCAACCCTGAAAGTTATTGATGGATTAACGATATGTGTAAGTGGCAGCGATACAAGTAGGTGGAAAGTTTCAGAAGTCTGGAATGTGTAAGTTTTATGTCAAGTGACTTTGAAATGGAGAATGCTTGCAGTTTGCTCACAGCAACGTGAAATAGCTATTCACTTAGGTTCCAATTTTAGCCTCTATAATTGGTTCACTGAAAAACAATAATACACCAAAATTCTATTGGAGCAATTTTTCTATAACAACAAGGCTTGCTTTTATTACCTATGCACTTTGGTTTAGTTTTTAACAGTCAGGTAATTCCCAAAGAGGTTTGTATTTTTCCATTGAATTTTTAAAAAGTAATGAGTTTTCAGCTTATAAATGAAAGATAGTATGAAGGTTACTTTTGTAGTAGAAGAAGTGACAGGAACCAATAGGCCACTTCTGTACTTTATTTCATCAGACATGAACTTACCACATTTGTTCAATGAAATCCAACTGTTCATTTCCATTGGTGGTTAATTAGCAGGAGCTGCAATTTCACTATCTTCTGAAATGTAGGCTGTTATGTAAGCATTTCATCCATTTTGCTTGTGATCTTCAGCACCATGGCAGCTGGTCAGTGAGGTTGGTCATCATCAATGGATTATCATCATTCCTTGCCACCCACAGTGCTTTGGGAGATTACCTGACAGCCAGAAGAAAACCAGATTTTTTTTTTTTGTCTTCTGTTGTCCTAGTAGACATTATTTCATTATAAAAAATAATTTATATTTCAAGTAAGTATGTTTTTAAGAGGGCCCATAGAAGAAAGAAATTTATAGAGATCTTGAATATGGCAAAATCCTCCTTGAAATAAAATACGTGTAAGTCACAGCACAGAGTCTAAAAGTTTTGATGCACATCACTCCGAGTTTCCTGAGGGAAGCATGGTCAGGTAAGTGAGCAGTGAACAGTGCCAGGAGAAGGCCATTCTTCTGTCATTATGCCATTATTTTCTCTGAACCATAGCTCCATTAATACATGAAAATATGGGCTTGGCAGTATTTTTAGAAAATAACATATTACCTTAATAAATCTTATTTCTATTTGAGGAAGTATAGTAAATGAAATCCAAGATAATACTCATGATTTTTACATCTTAATGTTCAAATGTTTGTGCTATCGCTTCTCTCTGAATATGAGCAGGACTTTCAGCTTGTTTCCAACCACTAGAATACTGCAAAGGTGAAGTATGGACATAATTTTATATTTATATACACATAAACATAAAATAATTCATATATATATGAATATACATGTAACATAGCACCTGCCTTTCTGGATTTTTTTTTCCTCTTACTGGATTTTAAGAAGAAAGTGGACATTTTGGGAAAGCCCATGTGACAAGGAACTGAGATCATGTCTAGAAATTTGGGAAGCCTCTGGCTAGTAGCCAGCAAGAACCTGGAGCTCCTATGTATGCCAGGAACTCAGTTCTAACAACAATCTGAGTACAACTGGAAATAGATCTATTTTAGTCAGTTTTCTATTGCTGTAGTGAAATATGTGAGCCTAGGTAAATCATAAAGAAAAGAGATGTGATTAGCTCTCAGTTTTAGAAGCTCAAAGTCCAAATAGCATGATACAGGTTCTGGTGAGGGCTCCCTTAACTACATCACTTTCTACAGGATGACATTCATCAGATCATGGGAGAAAGAATCACATGGTGAAAGGAAGCCAGAGAAAGTGGGGTAGGGCCATGCTATTTCATAACTACTCAATCTCAGAAGAATCAGAGTCCTGTGAGAACTACTTATTCCATATAGCAGGCTAGGCTTTGCCTCTTAAAGGCCCCACTACCTCTTAACAACCTTATCCTGAGAACCAAGCTTCCAACACAGGAACCCTTAGGGGACATGCTTGAACCATTTTCAAACCATAGCAGGATCTTTTTGCCATCAAGCTTCAGATGAGCTCATATCTCTGGCCAATGTCTTCAGCATTGTAGAGCATAGTTAAACTGTGTCAGGACACCTCACTCAAAGAAACTGTGTAATAATGAATGTGTGTTGTTCTAAATCATTAAATCTGGGTTAATATTGTCACACTGTAATAGATGAGTATAGGGAGCTAATGTCGTATCTGGATATTTTGTACATATTTTTTGGTTCTTATGTTAATAAAATCCTAGAACAGTCACATGGAAGAAACTTCATAGAACCACCAACACAGTGAAATCTATTGTTTTTTAGAAATCTAAACTTGGAGACTATTTTATTTTTCTCTAGGTAAGAGGTAGAAGGTCATAAAATAGCAGTCAATGGGCCAAATTTGATTAATGAACATACACAATATGTGAACATGATATATTTAATTAAAACATTTAGCATCAAAAATAAGTTTAGTATCATTCTTAAAGGTTTAAATCTCTAGATTATAATGAAGCATATGGCAACATTATGTATATGCCCACCAGAGAAACGAGCTGTAGAAACTGAGAAATCACTATACTTTTAAACTAGAGTATCATTGTCCAATTCAGCTCAAGCCAAACCACTCCCTGTTATCTTTCACACTGAGACCACATATTAGTAGTCATTTGCCATTCTTCAAGCCATGCATTCATTTTATTACTGGTCCCTTTAACACATTTGCATAATTCTTTGAATCCTATGATAGTATCTCTAAGTGTTACATGATTAAATCATCAACAGACACCACATAAAGATTACATTGATTTGTTATTGCCCATTCCCTTGAAAATTAATTAGCAAGGTATGATGTCTTTGACATTTATCCAAATAACCATCTTCAAGGGAGTCAGACATTGATTGCTAGTCAACCAGGTTTATGTAGGATACTGCCTCCTGACAATACAGGACATCCTCTCATCAGTGTGTCTTAGTTCAGAAAATTGTTCAGTCTGAAAGTTGTGTATTACCAGAGACCATGTATAGAAGGACCAAAATCCCTCAGTGTCACACAAATAAACTGGTAAGCTTCAGTGGATCCTGTTGGGGCAAGATAATGCAACCGTTCCTCTACTTATGGTGGGGTTACATCCTGATAAGTTGAAGATATTGTTACTGAAAATGGATTCAATACACCAACCTGCCAAACACCAAAATGTAGCAACACAGTCTACTATAGAGTTTTGTTTGTCTGCTCTCATGATCAAGTGTCCAGGAGCTACAGCTCCTGCCACAGCCCAGCATCATTAGCATAAAGACTGCATATTGTTAGGAAAAGGTTAAAATTCAAAGTTCCAAGTATAGTTTTTACTGAATGAATGTTAATTTTGTATAATTGTGAAGTTGACAAATTGAAGTCAAAGCATAAAAAGGCAAGGGCCACGTGCATTTGTTAGGGTTGATCATGTGTCTGTGGCTAGCTAGACTGGGGCTAGAAGACTTCTGATCTTGCCTGAACTCAGCAAGATGCCCAGAGATGGTTGATGAGCGTCTGATCAAAGGTGCCTTAGATAAGACAACTGGAGTCACTCAGTTCTATTCTCCATACACTAACCCAGGAGGGTCTAACTATGGAAGAGAAGAAGGACTGAGAGTGCCAGTCACATAGTTCTTCAAGTTCTTGCTTTGTTGCTTTTCTTAATATCAGTGGCCTGCAACTTCTGATGGCTCGATTTAAGATTTTCTGCCTTTATGCTGGTGCAAAAGTGCACCCATAAAACCCTTCTAATTATCATTTTCAGTAAAGTGTCAATAAATAGCATGAGATCTTCAAAACACTATTATAAAATAAGTTTTTTATTAGATAATTTTGCCCAAATATAGCTAATATTCTGAACATGCAATAAATGTTAGTGGAAGGTATGCCTACTAAAGTAGTGGAGGAACAGGGGCCATTAATGTAAGCACACTACCACAGAAACTACCCAATATTGTTCAGCTTTTTTAGTATGTGAATAATAATCTTAATTGAAATACTCAAAAAGAATCCACATGTCTAGGTAATGTTACAAAATATTCTTGTGTTCAAAATGTTGGAGCCAATGGAAATAGATTAATAAAAAGCCACTAGAACACACCAATTCAAAATGACTGAAACCAAAATATTGCCTAGAGTTGATTCTAACTTAGTTATATTTAAACTTTGAAAACTATGTACATTATGGGGCTTGTGTTTCTAGTGATTATTTTAATGAATGCTCATATATTATCCAAAATTTATTAACCTGAAATGACTAAGAGTTTTGCCTTTGATATGCTTTTCTGATAGTCTATTTGGTTCTAAATTTCATATTTTGTACTAGCAACAAGATGTGTGTATCTGTGTTTTCATATCAGAGATATTTTAAAAATCGCTTAAAATTTTCAAATATGAAAAAGTAATGACTCAAAAGAAAATGTTCTAAATGGATGAGAAAAATCCCCTGAGAATCTCCAAAATAACAGGTTTCAAATTTTGGAAAATCTGCATATTGTAAACATCTCTTGACAATTTATATAGTACATCTTTTTATATTTACATTCAAGAAATCTTGCAAAAACACCCAGTTCAATTTCACTAAAATTACTATTTTACTACCTTATTTACCCAAAGAATTGCCTTCATTATAAACTTACAATAAAATCCCACAAATGTTGTGTTTTGCAGTAGAACACATGAACCAAAATGTTCACTTCAATGATGAAATATTCAGATATTTTATTGAGATATGTGATTTTCTCCAGTTTTCTACAAAATACTTCTGCATGGTTTCTAAATTCTATAGTTTTGTCTTCTTTCAGTATTTATATTGCCCTGAAATTTATTGACTCATGTAATCTCTTTTTTTTCTACTCTTATGTATAACCCCGTTATATGGGATTCTCATTACAAATAAATATATTCCGTACTTTTTTATTCAATGGTTTCTACTTATTTTTAGTTTTATAACTTGTTTTGTTGATGTTGTTTGGTTTAGCTGTGTATTCATGATAAATCATGATTACAGACAGAAATACTCACAGCTTCTTTTTCAGATTAAAAGGCTGAATATATATCCCTGCTGATTTAACAGGCCTTCTCACTTCTCACAAACACTGAAATATATTTTTTTGGTGCTCAACATTGAATTCATATATAAATGCCACTTCTACTGTGGAAGAATGAGCTTTGTTTATAAAGAACTGTATAATGGGTACATTATTTTCTTCTATCTTCTTATTAGTCACCAAATACAATTTTTCCATAATATTTATTTTATGGAGAGGAAACTGAAGCTTAGGTGGGTGAATCAATCAGCTTAAGTTAATATAATAAATGACAGCTTAGACTAAAAACTGATTAATCCAAAATAACTAAATGAATAAATGAGATTATGAACAAAGTAGCAATTTATATTAATAAAAGGAAACCATAATGTGTTGGAATAGAAACTAGAGGCAGAAAACCTTGAAAAATTATAGTGGAAGTTCTAGGAGTTAAGTTAGAAAATGGACCTCTTCTTAAAGTATGTGTCATTTTAATGAAAGTTAATCAAATAGCTCATTTATCAATGTCAAATACACGGTGGAAAGAAAAAAGTGGGTATAAACAGTTTTATTAGGAAATCATGAGCTTTGCATTTTATAATCACAATTGTTCCAATTTGAATGAATTATATACAATTAGACATCTATTAAAATACACTTTCCTATATACTATAATACAAACAATTTTAAAAATATAGCTATTTGTTTTATGGAATATAGCATTTAAGGAAAGGCAATATATTGTTCAATAGTTAAGATGAATATATGGCAACAACTTTCTCAGGCAGAGATGTGACTAATTAATTTAAGCGTTTTAAGTTTGTGCAGGGTGATTCTGTGGGTCAGCACCTGAAGGAAGCTGATGTGTTGATGTTATTATAGTAATCAAGCAATGGCAGGGGCAGGGGAGGTTGTGGCAATCCTCTAGTGGGACCTTGGGCAATAAAACATTTATTACTTCACTTTGTAGTGGAGAAATCAAGCAGATGTTATCTTACTGAGGATTGAAAGTAGTGATGAGACAAAAGGCATCATCTGCTCCTTTATATGGGACTGAGAATAGAGCATCATATTTAAGTTGTTTCTGCCCCAAATGGCTAAACTAAACCTATTTATAAGAAAACAGCTGGGGAACCTAAGTTGGAGAGAGTTCTAAAAAGCAACTGGCCCATATTTATTAAAAATGCCCAGGTTCAGAAATAAAAAAAGAAAGGAAGAAATTTCTATATTCAGTGCAATTAAAGGGACATGACAGCTAAATGCAGTGTGTGATCCTGGATTGGATTTTGGCCAGGATGTAACAGGGTATAAAGGATAAAGGCCATTATCTCAACAAGGACAAAATGTGAATGGAATCTGTGGATTAGAAGGTGGATAGTATTTTGTCTGAATTATTTTCTAAAACTTAATAAGTATGCTGATTTCCATAGGACAGTATACTTGTGCTTAAGAAAAGTAAATTGGACTGACAAGTAGCTACAGGCATCATGTCCGTGTGCGCGTGCAGCAGGATTATAATGTGACAGTGATACATGGTCAACAACTGGGGGGTCTAAGTGGACGTTATCTTAGAGTTCTCTGTGAAATTCTTGTAATTATCTGTATTTTTAAAATGATTTTAAAATAAAGACAAAAGGTAGAGACATGGTGATTAGAAACATACTCATGAGATACTTTATCTTTCTAACTACATATTTTTTATAATATTATATAAAATATACTATATATTTTAATTGTATATTTTCCTACAACTTCACTTCCTACTAAAAAGACCTACAAAAAATGATCATGTCAGCAACAGTGAGCATCTTTCATGCCCAGATTGTGGTATTAAAATATGATTTCTCACTAAAAGGAATCAGGATTTCTTAGAGAAAATTCTGATTCTAAATATGTGCCAGAAAATACTTTTATGTATTGTATTCTTATGAGCTGAAATATACCATCATACCAGATTATTATAGGGCTATCAAGGACATCACCAGAGAATACCTCATATTGGTCCTTTAAATATCTCAGTTACTTTCTTCCCACCTCCAGCCTTCACTTTATTAAATCGGGTAACCTCTGATTTGTTCTATAATTTTGGTATTTCAAAAACATTTTATAGATGGAATAATATAGTGTGTGCTGTTCTTGCATGGGCTTTTTTTTCAATCAGCTTAGTTTTCTGGAAATTCACTGTTTGCTGCCACAAGGTCCAAGGTTTTATTTTGTTATAGCAGCCCACTAGGGACTAATACATATAGATATGCATTCTCTCTCTCTCTCTTTCTTTCTCTAGTGTGCACGTTTGATACCAGGGATTGAACCCTCTGTTGAACCCTCTGTGTGTGTGTGTGTGTGTGTGCGCGCACGCGCAAATGTTTGATACCAGGGATTGAAGCCAGGGCACTTCACCACTAAGCCATACCCCCAGCCCTTTTTGTATTTTATTTAGAGACAGGGTCTCACTGAGTTGCTTAGGGCCTCAATAAGTTAATTGTGATCCTCCTGTCTCACCCTCCTGAGCCTCTGGGATTACAGGTGTGCACCACAGCATCGGGATAGATATGCATTCTTCATTTTCCTGATGAAGGAAATAAACATCAAGAAAGTTTTTACGGGGCTGGGGTTATGGCTCGGTGGTACAGCACTTGCCTAGCATGCAAGAGGCACTGGGGTAGATCCTCAGCACCACATAAAAAAATAAAATAAATGTATTGTGTCCACTACAACTAAATATATATATATATATAAAAGGAAAGATTTTACTTCTTTAAACCATTCAGCTGCAAATCTAAATTTGCTAGCTCCAATCTGCTGTCTAATCATTGCGACATCTCTCAATCAAAAGGCCATTTCAAACAACTATTCTGTGTAAGACTGCATGCTTTTAACTGATAAATTTTCTCAATGAATCCTCTTTACTAAGAAAGAAGCTAAGGCTTGGAGGGGTTTAGTCAAGTCCACATTGAAGTAAGTGACTGAATGTGATTTTCTGAGAAAGTAGGACCAACTCTTCATTAGGTCAGATTAAGCCCCCGACTTCCTTAACAAGACTCCTAATGCAAAAGAAACAAAAGAAAGAATCAATAAATGAGATGGATTTAAACTAAAAAGCTTCTTCTCAGCAAAAGAAACAATCAATGAGGTGAACAGAGAGCATATATTTTGGGAGCAAATTTTTGCCACACGCACATTAGATAGAATACTAATCTCCAGGATGTATAAAGAACTCAAAATCTCAACACCATAAAAACAAACAACCCAATCAATAAATGGGCTAAGGAACTGAACAGACACTTCTCAGAAGAAGATATACAATAGATCAACAAACATATGAAAAAATGTTCAACATCTCTAGCAATTAGAGAAATGCAAATCAAAACTAAGATTTCATCTCAGCCAGTCAGAATGGCAATTATCAAGAATACAAACAACAAGTGTTGGCAAAGATGTGGAAGAAAAGGCACACTCTTACGTTGCTGGTGGGACTGCAAATTGGTGCAACCAATCTGGAAAGCAGTATAGAGATTCCTTAGAAAACTTGGAATAGAACCACCATTTGATCCAACCATCCCCGTCCTCGGACTACACCCAAAGGACTTAAAAATGGCATACTGCAGTAATGCAGCCACTTCAATGTTTATAGCAGCACAATTAACAGTAGCTAAACTATGGAAGCAATCTAGATACCCAATAGATAAATGGATAAAGAAACTGTGGTATATATATACACAATGGAATATTACTCAGCATTAAAAGAGAATAAAGTTATGACATTTGCGGTTAAATGGATGGAGTTGGAAAACATCATGCTAAGAGAAGTAAGCCAATCCCAAAAAACCAAGGGCCGAATATTCTCTCTGAGAAGTGGATGCTGATCCATAACGTGGGAGGGGCATAGGAAGAATGGCGAAACTTTGGTCAAAGGGGAGGGAAGGGAGGCAATGGGACATGGGGGCAGGAAAGATGGTGGAATGAGATGGACATTCATGTATGACTAGGTTCATGTGTGACTGCACCTAGGGTGCAACTCTACATTGTGTACAATCAGAGAAATGAAAAGTTGTCCTCCATTTGTGTACAATGAATCAAAATGCATTCTGCTGTCATGTAAACTTAATTAGAATTAAAAAAAAAAGAAATACACATATAGTCTTCATCTCTAGTTGCTGGCACAGAGCTTCTAAAAGACACAGTTTCCTAAGTGAGAAGATCATCTTTTGTCATCCACAACAAGCACCTACAGGAGTTTATACAAATTACGTGACTTGGTGGATCTCTGGATAGCTTTAGGATGGGAGCTGGTTGCCAGAGTTCTCCAACTCCATCCATTTACCTGCAAATGTCATACCAGAGAGATCAAGCCATGATTGGCAGCTTGAGACTTCCAATTTACTTCCCAACCTCCAGGGAAGATAGAGGGGCTGGAGACTGAATTAATAATGAAAAATTTATACCATCATGCCTATTCAATGTAACCTCCATAAAATATTCCCCAGATATACTTGAGGTGAGTGGTCTTAAGTAAGCCAAGAAGACAGACTGGCAGGAAATTTACAGCTTTTTGAATGAGAATAGGGAAGGGGATGATGGAAAGGGAGATTCTTTGAATAAGGAAGTGACTTTGAATAAACTGATAGAGAGATTAAAGTTAAAAAAAAACAATTAGGAGATGATGAAACATAATTTTTTTCGTTTGTGATATGAATTAAGTTTCTCTCCCCTTTCTTTCCTTCTTCTCTTCTTTATCTTTTACATGGAGATTTGAAATTGCTTATCACCATTTGAACTCACAATTGGATTTCATTGGTTTTTGGGCCAATATACTACTGCATTTACTCTGACTATAGCAGGTCTTGAAATAGGATAATAGTATGCATTCCATAACTTTCTTCTTCAGGAGTACCCTGGCAGCAAGGTGCAGTGATCCATTGATCCATGCCTGTAATCCCAACTACTGTAATTTTTTTTTATTTTTTTACATTTATCTACCTGTCTTCTCATTTGTCCTTTTGTGAAACTTCTCATTTTGGTGATGTATATCAAATCATGTTTCTCTGCATAAAACTTCATTAGCTACTCTGCTCTTAGGATGACAGCTTTCTTAGCCTTTGCATTTAATATTTTACCTAATACATCTACACCTCTATGGTTCCATCGTGCACCATTGTTTCTCCTGTCTGCTGTCCAGCCACACGGGCCTCTTCCACACTGCATTCCAAGCCAACACAGCTTCTCACTCTTATTTCCTGGCTGAAATGTTTTTTTCCCCTCTCTATATACAACACTTTACTTATCTCTTCCGCAATTAGCTCGCCTTTTCATATTTCCATTCAATCATCAGTTCGATCGTCCCAACTAGATGAATTACCTTATTAAATATCCGTAAGCAACAGATAATTCTACTTCTTAAAATTTACCACGTGTATTTTCCCTTTATTTATTAGAGGCTTTTCATCATCTAAAAGAGTGCCTGGCATTCATTAAAATTAATATTTGAGAGATCATTTTCTTACATATTGTTAAATATAAGGCTTCTTGACATACCCTTAAATTTTGACATATAATATCATTCATCTACTATGAATCAAAAAATTCAGTAAGCATGGAGAATACAAATGTATATTAGAAGCACTAATGTCATTTCATATCTATTAGCTTAAGTATACATTTTTTAGCATTAACATTGATATAGTCAAAATGTAATTTCTTAAAATGTGCCAGATAATATTTATTTTCAAAATTTAGTTTTAGAAAGGCAAAGAAGTTTATACAAATAGTATCATCAGATCGCCAATAAATTTATGTTTTGAAATTTCCTGTTTTTCTTTTATAATTAAGGATAATAAAATTATACCAGCTCCATACTATTAATTTTTCAAATAACTTTAGAATAAAGGTAATTAACTCAAAGGCAAAAGTTCACAGGTACAATTTTCTTGTAAAATTTTATTTTATATGATTCATATTTGAGCAACATCAAAACAAAATGTTTTTCTTATATATAACGTTTTACTCTCAGAAGAAAAAAGAATAGAAACACAATTGAAAGAGGAAGAAGAGAAAAGGGGGAGGGCAATGAAGAGGGAGAGAGATAGTTGTAGGTATTGAAGATGCGTTTTATTTTTGTCAGCTACTTTGCCACTTTCCTAATTAGAGCAACATTCCTCAATGTCCTTTGCTGTAGGATTTGCCATCCCTTCCTGGGGAGCAATGCATTTCTTTCCCTCATTGGCAGCCCTGGTCATGTGACTTGTTTTGGCCAATGACACATAATTGAAAGGGACATAAAACCATAACGTATTCTTGCAACTTTTATTACATTTTTGTTTGCCACAGGAAAAACACACTCCAAACAGGGGCCCTTCCTTTAGCCTAATTCTTGAATTGAGACAGCATGTGAGGCAGAGCCCCATATAACCCACAAGCACTGACTGAGAGGAGAAATAAGACACTATTTTTAAAAGTTACAAAGGATTTGGGGTTATGGTAACCTTACCTAAGAACTGAGGACTAAACTAGGCATAAAATTTTGAGAATGTTTTGAGGAAGAGTTAAGATAAGTCGATGTTCCTGATTTTTTAAATATTATCTTATTCCAATAAAAATAGACATTGTTAACCTGGTGTACATTTTCATATCCTTGTGCCACCAATCTGTTAAATACATGACACACAAAACTGGAGAACAAGAATAGTGAAGCAGGTTAAAACAGTCACCATCCCAAAGAATCAATTATCTTTTCCCAGGAGACATGGAAGGAAATTAGCTTTCTAGAGTCGCTTTGATAAAAGAGGTATTCCAGAGGCATTACCGCAGGCTTATAGTTGAGCTTTGTACATTCTGGCTTCCAAAATGTAAAGGGCAACAGCATTTCAACTTCAAAAGATGGAGGGAAAAGAAGACTCTGATCCTGGATCACAGCCGACTGGGTTCTTCAAGATGGTTAAATGCTGATTTTGAGATTACTTTTTAAAAATAACTGCAAGTTTAAGAGAAAAAACATATTCTTAACCAATCTCTCAACTTACCTGAGACTTGTATTTTACTAGTTTTGCACAGTGCAATTTTATTTTAACTGGAGGCTATTTCTAAGTTTTTAATAATCAGCTTGCAAGATCTGAGAAGTTGTCATGTCCTATGAAATCTATTTCCATAAGTTGCTTTACCCAATGAGGAATGTCAAACGAGAAGGTAAAGAGTCATTTCAAAGTTTTTGTTCCTGTTTCTGTTCATGAGGATATTTACAGGAAAAAATGTGATAAAATGAGAAGAGAAAAACAAGAGCCGTAAAGCCAGGTTGAATTTTGTTCCTGGCCGCTGCAAAAGCAGTTTTTCCAAAAAATGATTTGGGAATAGGCCGAAGGCTTAGAAGAAAATATATGCACTTTACCTCTGTGAGTACATTCAGGTCTTTACTTGGCTGGGTATTTCCTGCAAGCTGAACATTTTGTTATACACAATCTCTTCTTGCATCTCTGACTTCCTTCCTGGTATCATTTTCATTCTTTCTACCTTTTGTAAACATAGAATTTAGGTTTCTTAGGAACAGAAATTACTTTTATCATTTATGTATTTATTCAACATTGTGTTTTTGTTTCTTTTTTTTAAAGTTTTTTTTTCCAATTATTTTCTGGGTTAAGAAAAAAGAAGCTCACAGTCTAATGAGATGTCCAGTGAATACAAAATTATATCACCGTATGAACAGTACTGTGATGGGAGTAGATGATTAGTGTGAGTGCATGAGTGCAGAGGAGGCGTGTTTACTTCTTCTGGTGGCAGGGGGGATGGCTATGATCTGAGTTGCCCCCAGAAGCCACCTGGGTTGGTGGAGAAGGAGAACAGAAAGTTACCCTCTCTGGGAATAGTCCATGCAAAACAATGAAAGGATGACCAAGGAAAGGGGTCAAACAAAATCTGCAAGTCTTCCACAAACCAGAAAGAAGCAGTTTGACTCTGTTCTTTGTGTGTGTGTGTGTGTGTGTGTGTGTGTATGTGTGTGTGTGTAATTCAGATCTTCCGTTATCAAGAAGTTGGTGACACAGCTCAGCGCTAGGGTGCTTGTGTAGCATACACAAAGCCCTGGGTTTGATTAATATAAGACTGACTGTTTGTGTTGTCTGCATTTGTAGTGAAATATTCAAACATGATTTGCTAAACATGATTCGTTCATTACCTCTCTTGGTTGGGTTTTGTTGTTAGTCTGGCTGATGTTGAACACACACATTTTCTGAGGATCTACTACACTCATAATTAGGGGTTTTCCTTCAAATAATTTCTCTACTTGAATAGGTTGTTTTCCATTCCCCATACTAACACCTCACCTTAGCTTAGTCTAGCTCCTTCCCTCAGGATTAATGTTGAAATCCAATTGTGAGTTCAAATGGTGATAAGCAATTTCAAATCTCCATGTAAAAGATAAAGAAGAGAAGAAGGAAAGAAAGGGGAGAGAAACTTAATTAATATCACATACAAAAAAATTTCAAAATTGACCAGGTATCTAAATATAAATGCTAAAATGGTAAATTTTTTAAAGTAAAATCTGGGAGAAATCTTCATAGCTTAGGTGGGATAAGTGCAAAGAGTTGGTAATGCTCATTAAAAAAAGTTGACAAATTAGACTACATCAAAATTTAAAACTTATTACCTAAAAAGGCTATGAAGAAAGTCTACAGACCAAGAGAAAATAATTTTAAGTCATATATCTGGACTTGACTCCATAATATAAAGAATTTTCTCAATTCAACCTTAAGCAGATAAATAACTCAACTGAAATGGGCAAAGGTTTTGTTTAGACATTTCACTAAAATTTATGCTATCTAAATCTAGTATGTTCATGGAACATAGTTAGAAATAGTAGATGTTAGAGAGCTTCAATGTAAAACCACTATAAAATATCATTCTATCTCAGTTAGAATGGCTAAAATTTTAAAAAAGAGAGATAATGCCAATATATGGTCAGGATGTGGGAAAACTGAATTCCTCATACCTGACTGACTGGATTGTAAAGTAGTGTTATGGTTTGATATTAGGTGTCCCCAAAAAGCTCAGGTGTGAGACAATGCAAGGAGGTTTAGAGGTGAAATTATTGGGTTGTAAGAGCCTTAACTTAATCAGTGTGTTGATCTCCTCATAGGAATTAACAGAGTTGTGACTGCAGGCAGGTAGGCTGTGGCTAGAAGAGATGGGTCAATGGCGTTGGACACAATGGACTGAGACCTCTGAAACAGCGAGTCCCTAAATGAACTTTTTCTCTTCTAATTGTTCTTGTCAGGTCTCTTGCTCACAGCAGCAAAAAAGATGACCAAAAGAAATAGTATAAGCACTTCTGAGAAACAGTTGGAAATTTTTCAAATAGTTTTCCAAAAGTCCCAACTAATACACTACTAATAGTCTTCTCAAGTGAGATGAAAATTTATGTTCTCCAAGAGCTATGTACACAAGTGTTCACAGCAGCATTATCCAAATTTAGAAGCAATTCATATTCCAACCAACTGGTGAAAAGATTGGCAAGATGTGACAATATCTCCATGAAGCAATATTGTTACTCAGAAACATAATGAACTATTGATACACACTAAAGTGGGGAAGAAGCATAAAACTTAAAATGTGCAAAGTGAAAGATTATGGACACAAAATCCTATGTGTTTTATAATTATATTTATATGAAATAGCATATGCAATTTTATTCAAAAAGATGGATGGCAGATCAACTTTTGCATAGGACTGGTAATGTACATTTTTACCTGGCTTTAAAGGGAGAATTTAAATAGGTACAGGAGAGATTTTAGGGTTTGTAGAAATGTTTGAAATTGTGATGATAAATATAAATTTGGTTAACATTCTTTAATTCTACAATTGCAATAGAAAAATTGTATAAACTATATCTTAATAAAGCTATTAAAAAGTGTGTGACTGCAGACAAGAACGCTATATGTGGGTGCTGAATGAGAGATTAGAAATGAGGATTAGTTAGGAATACCGTGCACAAATTCAGGTAAAAGTGGTTAAATGAAAGGCCCATGCATGTATATATGTGGAGAGTTAGAAATGAAAATCACCCTAGTGATTCTTGTCTTCCTACACTACTGAATCTTAAATTAATACTCTATAAAAGCAAATGTGTTTTCTGTTTCTAAACAGCTAGTTATTAAAAGAACCAAAATTAGATCCTCTGTCTGTTGAGGTATCCTGCAATAATTATATAGGTCCTTCTCTCAATATCTGTAAAAGCTGAAATTGTTATAAAAAATCTATTCTTTAGAATTATCAAAAAAGCAAATATTGCTATATGAGTTCTTTTAGAATGAGCTTTGAGAACATATTAAAGAAAAAAACAGTTAATGGTGTTTTTTTAAACTTTAAAATTTTGACACTTTTTTGTCCAATGGAAACAAGATGAATACCAATTTGTCAAAAAAAAAAAAAACTATTAAGAGTGGAAAGTATTCGGAATGTGAGCAATTTCCTTGAAATAATAGGAAAGCTATGAGTCTGGTCATGTGAGTTCCACATAGCAAATTAGGAATGAAGGTTGGAAGGTATTGGGCATAGATGTGGATGGGGAGTGACATTAGTCAGATCAGTCAACACAGATAATAAAAATTTTGGAACTCAGTTTTCATTTATTAATTTTAGAAAGACTATTAAGTCGATCAAAGAAGTAAGGATTCCAAAAGCCACAATTTCCCTAGGAATAAGAGGGGTGACTATAAGTTCACCGTCTTGCATTAATACTGAATTTCTGAATTGTATTTCTGGAATGTAAAAAGGTGAGCCACATTCCACATTTCTGCAATTTCAAGGTGATATCTCAGCTGGAAAAGCTGATTTTTTTTTTTTTCCTCGTGAAGCAGATGACATTTTAACAATTAACCTACCATCAAATGATATCTACTAAAATAAAAATAACTTTCTTACCAGGGATTCCAAGAGCTTAATATATTGTACTATTTTTATTTTATATGCACTAATTTTGATGCAGAATGTCTTCCTGCTCAGTTCCCTTCTATATTGTTGATGGCTTGTAAGCTGACTTAGAGGCAGTGGGTGATGCAGAACTTCATCATACACATTCTATCATCATGGTGATAGAAAGCTCAGTTCCCTTCTATGGCAAAAACTTCATAGAATTAAAAGATTTAAATGAAATCCTGCTGACATTCTTTCATAAACCTGAAGGGAATTGTTTAACATTATTGATCCTTAGTTTCTCTAAATACAAAATGGGGGTAATTCGATTTCCCATTCATATCTTGAAAGATCCATATTGGTCAGTATAGGCTTTCTTGTGGTAAATTAAAACAAACAAATGAACAAAAAATCCTAACATGTCAGTGGTTTATTTCCCACTTGTAAAAATAATGATGTGATTTGCTGGCATTCCTCCATCTTATAGCAATAATACCATCTGGGACATGTGGTATTCAAGGTCACTGTCACAGGAGATGATGAGATATGAGGAAGACACACTATCTCTTAATTACCTCAACATGAAAGGGACACACTCCTTGGTCCCTCCGTATCATTGACCAGCAGCAATCACACAGACCCAACAAATCGCAAAGCTGAAAATGCAGAGGAATAACTGATGTATACTAACTGTTATGGTATGGTATCCTGAATGACTATAAAAGTATTATGATAACTAAAATTTATAGAACATTTTCCATGTTCAAAGGATGTATTAAGTGCCTTATAGCCATTATTTCTTCTTTCTTGTCATCTTCTCTACAATCTTATTGGAAAAGCATTATCATACTTCTTTTTTAAAAACAAACAAGTATCATCAGTTTATGGTTTTTCCAAGGTCACATAGTCAGTGTTAGATATGGTGGTCACACTCAGGTCTAGCGGATTCTAAAGATTTTCTTCTAAAGCGCTATACTACGCAGGAGAAAGAGAAAGAAGACAAATTTGATTCTTATCATGTCAGACCACAGCGTTGTGGTTTTTGTTGCTGCTTTCACTACTGTCTGTGTTCTAAATTCAACTGCACTAAATTTAAGAGCAATAACTTATTATGAAGTTTAGGGCCAAGGTTTCTCATAGAAATGTACTAGTGGCTTGGCTAATGAACCCATCCCAACTGTCACCTACAGCTTGCCTTATATGTTCTGATGCCTATTACTCTGAAGCAGATCTTGGCAGGTACAATTCTGTTCTTTTTTATGACAGCTGAAGAACATCAAGCCTTGTAAGCTATAGTGGCAGTGACTCAGAAGGCAAAAGCTGGAGTGACATGCGTTATGTTGAAACTAGAGAAAAAGAGGAAAAGAAATAGAGATGAGAGAGGTGATGGTCAAATCAAGCTATCATTGGCTGCCAAACTTTTTCCTTGCCATTGGAAAGATTGTTCAAGAACTAAGTGATACTGTCAGCCATTAAGAGAGTGACTGACTCTGGACCAGATGACTAGAGATAGTTGAGTGAGTTCTTTATTACTTGGTGCTACAGACTCTGAATAATCCACACAGTTTTAAGACCTGGTAGTAGTTTTTCTTGAAGGAGTGTTAGAAAGACTAGCAATTTTAAAATGAGACGTCTTTGTTTCTACTCTTAATGTTAAATATAAATGGAATTAGGTGATATGTCATTAATGTTGTTACCAGAGTCCTAGGCCGGAGTGGGTCCTGATTTGGGGTTGTCCCATCAGACCAGGTCTGTCCACTTGCTCCAAAAATCAAAGGGAAAAAGTAATGATGAAATGGGAAATGAATTTGTAATTCAGTGTGGCTACACTGGAAAGCAGGGGGCCTAGTGTCCTAAGTCCTGTCTTCAGGAGCAGTGAGAAGAGTTTTAGGATTATACAGGGGAACAAAGAAAAGTGGGAACCAAGAGATGCTCATGGTTAAGCAGTGAGATGGTGGTCTGGTGGATTATTATCTCAGGTCTGGTTCTGCAAGGTACTTCTGGTTCTGGAAGTCATTGTTGAGGGCACAACTGGATCCCACATTAGATGTTGCACCTGGAGGCAGCCTCAGTTCCCATAACAGGGCAATTGAACTTTGGGAGCAGTTCCATCATGGGGTGATATGCCTGCAAGAGTCCACTGTCCCTGGCATCTTGAAAATATTTTAGTTACTTTTATCTTGGTAACTTCAATCTTGAAGAGGGACAAAATAGGTGAGTTATATTTAGAATGAATCAATCTTGTATTGCAGTTTTTAGACAGATATTCTTTAAGTGATTAACATGTCTACATTCAGAGTTTTTGTCTATATGCAGGAATTTTTCTCTTAATAAAAATCTAGATCATCAATGAAAACATTTCAATAATAGTACTGAAAACCAAAGTGATGGGCCAATAATAATTATCTTGTTGTTAGGTTATAGTGCTTTATGTAAACAATTAGATACTACTTGAATTCTTAACTAAAATTTAAGTGGAATTTATTGTTGATCACTTTAATCTTTGAAAATTAGACATGTTTTGCTTTTTATCTTTATATATGACTATTCACATGAAACCCCTAATATGTGATCTATCTTCAGAACTTAAAAAACAATGACATATGCTTTCACAATTATATTTAATGAAGAATACTGCTGCATTGGGGGTATCATGATAGAGAAACTTTTCACACTCTGATATCAATGATCTACAATTCAGAAAGGTAAGTTATAGATAATAAAATATTCATTTCTATTACTTAATTCTATTACTTATTTCCAAAGCATTAAATGTGCACAGTCCTTTATGCAAATTGTAAGAACAAGATGGCAAAGCAACAGCAATTCACATAGCATCTGGCTCATTAATGACTTGTGCATTGGATCGAGGTCAGATATTCAATTAAGCTTCACTAAAAAGACAATTCTTTCTACAGGAATTCTAATTCTCCCCTATCCTGGAAACCAAATGATCCAGTCTTGGAAATTTGTAGTGTCATGAGCAATAATATTAACATGCTTGTATTCTGCAATGAAAACATTGGAAGAAAGAATGCTTTTGTAAATCATTATAGTTATATTAACTTTGATTGAATAACAAAACAGATTTGTGAAATGTTCCTACATTTACAATCTATTTTAAACACTATATTATTGAAGATATTGCAATGAGGAGAATATGTTTACTATTGTCTAGCATTATTTAAATACTTTTCTTTCATCTTATTCTTTTTATAAATAAAATGTATTTTCCCCCTAGGCTACAGTTATAAATTAGCATTTGAATCCAAGTGACAGGGTGACCCTTTTCTTTGGTACAATTCTTGTCCAAATGTGCCGTTTTTAATGGCAAATTAGCTCATTAGAGACAGTGTGGTATGGAAAATGAATGGTGTTAATTGAATTAGTATTAAAACACTAATTAATCACTTCCTGTATAGTTATTATTCAGAGCTTAAGATTGTTGCCAAAGCTCATTCTGGTCTCTATGCTTTCTCAGTATTTTAAAAAATATGACCTAAACATGTCCCAAAACACACACATTTGCAAAGGGATCATAAGTTCATTTAAGATTGTGTCATCTACATAATTTATAATGTCACTAAACATTACTATGCTGAAAGGTAACTTAATAAGACATTGAAATGAAAATTCTGGAAAGAGATATCACTGCAAGTGCCTGTTTTTAATCATCAATTTCTCTTGCAACTTGTGGGCTGCTAGCTAAATACCAGCTGTTCCTTGCTTCCAGTATTTCTGATTTACTTCTAGGATGACTGACCTTCAGATACCAGAGCTTTCAGTGATGATTTTTTTCATTCAGTCTGTTTGCCTTAAAAAGCATGAGCTAGCTCAATTTTTGTGACTCTGATTGTATACATATTAGTGATCCTGTTTTTGATTCATTTATTCAATAGTTCTACATGATGGGAATCAACCCTCAACCCTGTCTGAGAATTGAAACCTCTTGGGACCATTTTAACAGTAGATATTTTCATATTCTCTAAGAATCTTTATAAGAAAGGCTACAGTGGGGGCAAGACAAGTGTATGGTAAACTTGGAGACAAGGTTCTAATCCATGCCAGAGTTGAGAATCACTATTTCAGATGCTGTCCTAGGCACCCAGAATAAAAATATATATGAGAGAGAGTTTCTGGAGAAGCATACAGCCCAGAGCAGCTATGGACCACTACATCAAATGAGGACAACACCTCTTGCAAGTGGAGTAACTGAACCCAACATCTGATGGCAGCAAAATATGCTGTGGTTGAGGAAACTTATCCATAAACACTTCCTATTTTTAAATTTTTAATTTCATATTAAGCAATGTTTATTAAAAACTTAATATATGCCAGATGCTTTCATATGATTATTACATTTGCTCCTCATCAGTACCATTTGGACACATGAAAATGTCAGGCTCAGAGAGATTAAGTAGTTTATTTAAAAAAAAAAAAAAACAGAGGCAAAGATTTAAATCTGGCCCTGTCTGATATCAGGACTGGAACTTTCCCTGTCACACTGCCACTACCTCACACTCTATTACACACAGAGTACCAGGGCCAGAGAGGCTGCCTCTGGACTCCTGCTAGGATTTACCAGAAGGCAAAGACAGTCCGGAGGGAAGCCAGAAAAGGAGAGAGTCCCAGAGGTAATATGGGGCTGGTCTTTTCCATGAGAGCATGCTAGGGTTCTTCTTAAGGGGTTAAAGCGATGGATGAAGGGGATGGGGCTACAGTCCTCCCCAGGACCACCTTCTAGTGCTCCTTGTGATGCAAAACGGTGCTGCATTTCAGAGTTTGAAGTCCAGTTTAAGTACCAGTTAGGTCTTACTTAAGATCCTCTATTAAAAATAATGTTCATTTTAATAATGTACATTAATTTTATTATATAAATATGATATTGGTACTGATTAGAAATCAGTGACTCTCAATTAGTTATCAATTGCAGATTTGCAATCCATATTAAAGCTATATTCTTTAAGCCCATTAGACAATAGCATATGGATGGCAGTCCCAGGTTAGATTTGTCATTTTGCTGTAAGACTAAAATAGAGAGCGATGCAAAGAAAACATCCGATGCATTTCAGTTGAATTAATGACTGACTGAATGAATAATACAGAACCTCCAAAATCAGAATTGTTAATTGTTTCACTTTGACAAAGTTAATTTTGCTATTCTTGCAGTGAAAATCAAGGAAACCTTAAAGTATTTAAAAGGGGTTTCTGAATTGCTGTCCCAAATCTTGACAGCCACAATGCTAACAGAAATAATTTTCTCACCCGCTGAACAAACTACCTCACCTCTTTAACAGTTGGTGTAAAGTCAAATGCTATTGCTGCCAAGATAGGATTTTAAATTCTACAAATCTTGGATCCTTCTTTCTAGAATATATCCAAAACAAGATTTATGAAACCAAGTAAAATGTTGCCAAGGCAATTACAATGCTGCTTTTCAATCCCTGACTCTTTCCGTAGGCAAGTAACAATGGGTACCACGTTCTATTAAGAATTAATTATGGAATTAGGTGATAATGACAAATACAATAGAGAATTTGAGCCAAGTTGGAGAATTAACTGAAGAATTAAAACTACAATAATGGGGCAAAAATGGAGAGGCTTTATGATGTGGAATTGATTTGTGGTCTGACTGTGGCAGCACTGGCTTATCAGAATCAGCTTCTAAAGACACTAAGAGCTCACTCTCACCTAAGGCTGATTATAGGACTCACTGTGATCTGAGTCCCCGACTCAGAACTTCATGCTCTTAATCTTCCCAACAAGCCCATGAGGCACGGTCAATTCTTCTGTTTTTCTTTCTCAATGTTATTACAGATGAGAAGCAGAGATGGTAATTGTCAGAGCTAGGATTTGAACGCAAGCTTTCAGGGTCAATGTCTATGATCTTAGTGCACTTATTCAAAACACCCTATTTTGAACAATATATTCGTACAAGTTCCTTCAGAGCTTATCTGTTCAAAAATAATAATGACATATTTTATGCTTTATTTAGCCTCCAGAAAATGTTGTCAAACTCCTCCCCCTTCTATTATGACCATGGTTTCCCTAATCAGCATTCATTTTCCTCCAGAACATTATAACAGTATTAGATTTATTGTTAATAAGAACCCACTTAAAACTGAAATATTTGAGGTCCAAATGTGTCTAATAGGCTCTCAGCTAAACTATTGTGATTGTAAGATATCTGTAAGATAATCTTTGTGGCCATATCTTTGATGTTCTGTTACTGGTGGGAATTCTTTTCAACTGTGCTATAACTATATTTGGAAAACATTCCAATGTTATGGGGTGTTAGCTTAGAGAGAAAACTGGTAAATGAAAGCAGGATTTAATAGATTAGATTGTGACTTCTGAAAAAGAAATTAATAGATGATAAATTCTGCTTGCCTTATTGTCTGAGCTCTCTTTAAATAATGTAATTTAATAGTGTCCAGATAGTCTCATAATTCCTGCTGAAACCTAATCACCAATCTGAGAGTATTACAAAGTGAGGCCTTTGGAGGTGATCGGTCATCAAGGTGACACTAGTGAATGGGTTAGTACCCTTATAACAGAGGCCCCAGAGAGCTGCTGACCTCATGAAGACCCACCTCAAAGGCACAGACCCTCAACAGACACCAAATTGGTCAGCACCTTGATTTTAGCCTTTCCAGTCTCCAAAACTGTGAGAAATAAATTTCTGATGTTTATTTAAAAAAAAAAAAAAAAAAAAAGCAGGGGAGAGTCTTTATCTTCTCAAGCCTTCTCAGACAGGCTACTTAACCTGGAAAGCTCAACATTCTCATCCCTTTCCTCTTTGGATTAACCAGGAGAGGAAATAACAAAACAGAACAAAAGAAAACATGCAGGTTCGTGAGATTAGCATGATGTCTTATGGTTCAAGCTGTGATGATTCCAGGCTTTATTCCAACCCGAGCCTTAGTTGTCTTTGATAGGTAAGATGTGCCACTTATTAACACAGGGAGATTCTATTCTTTTCTATTACTAAGGCCAAAAGTCTTGAGTGTGATGTGACTGGCATCTCCCAGCCACAGTCCATAATCACCTTCACCAGCAGGTTCGGTGCAGCCCAAATCCTGAGCACTGTGAACTGATGCCCACTGTGAACTGGGCTTTGGCACCTGGATTCTTCCTCCTGTCTTCTTGTGGCTGGATTTGCACATTCAGACTTCAGTGCTCCACCTCCCTCTGGGATGGACCTCCCTCCTTGCCATCTCAAGTGATTAGCTTAACCCTAAGAGTCACACGGCCTTTGCCACCTTTATTTCTTGTTGTCAGTGCATCTGGTCTCTGGAATCTATGTGTGAATGTCAGTAAGTTTCCAGGGGAATTAACACGAATGCCTGCTCTCTGACATTTCTAGCCATGTCTCTTGTTCACATAATCCTTGGCCATCGAAGGTAAGGCAATCCCTTTATAATACAGAATCTTATTCCACATTTGATATTTGTTTGCTGACAGCTTTCAAGATCCATCTCTGCCCTTTTCATTCCATCCCACATTTAGGCAAGCTGATTGAAAACAAACCAAACAAACAAACAAATAAAAATCGAAAGAAATGCACATCTCTGCCCTGTGGTGGAAATAAAATCCCCGCAAATCCCAGCTGATGCTTGGGTGACCATCATCCCAGCCTTATGCTCTAACCACCCTAAAATTCCATGTCTGTCTCTTTCTCTGATCCCTCAAGTCATCATCAGACCAGCTTGGGAGACTGCCATGCCCTCGCAAGAAAGCCTCACATGCAAGCAATAAACCTCTCATGTCTTGGTGTGTGTATGACATCATTAGGATTGACATTGAACCTTATTCAGTGTGAAGGCTCCTTCTGGCACCTTGGAATAACCCCCAAAGTCCTTCATTTCTCTTAATCTTGCCTCATTCTTTTACATTTCTACACTTTCTCTGACCTCATTTTTCAATACTTTCAACTCTTTCTTCTGAAATGAAGAGAGTAGGTGTACCTCTCCCTTCACACTCTTTATGGAATTTTCCCTCTCCCTTCTTTGTATTCTTTCATTCCTAGTTCTGCCTGAGAATGCTGAGAAGGATCTTCCTCTACAGCAAACTCTAAATGAAAATGCTGATCTTGCCTAACTCATCTTTGATAATTCCGCCTTTAAGGATCCCTATCAGGCATCATCCACTTGCACACGGCGACACATAACAAAGGGGTTGTACCTGGTTTTAAGTTGCCTTCTTTATCCTAACACACCATAAGTCTAGGAGATATCAAAAATTATACATAACATCCATCCAACAAAGTGGGTAACCAGTTCATGAGCATCCTCCATGTATTAACTGTCATCCATGCTGTTCTTCACTAGCTTCTTCTTGGACTATTTTCTGCATCTTTTTGTTAGGCAGAACAGCATCATAACAGGAAAATTAACATCCAACTGTTCACTCTCTGACCACTAACTCTTGCTGTTCCAATGATCTCACAACTTCACATTCACATAATTTTCTATTAAAGCATAGAGGTCAATAATCTATTCACCTTTCACTTCTATTCTCTTGGAAGCTCACCAATAGTAAGTCAATAAACAGCAATAGCAGACAATTCCTTGATTCACCTAGGAAATAAAGCAATGATGCATGACTTCTTTCATATTTCTCTTTTCTGATTTTTCATTCTCATGCACACTTTGCTTTCCGTACTTCCACAGAATGAGAGCCTTCTTCCTATTCCAGCCAGTCTGTGACTCCATCCATGCTTTGGACCCCATCAACCTCTGATTCCTTTGGGATTTTCTCCATCAGTGTTTCATGCCTTAGCTCTTCTGTTTTCAACTTCTCTGTTATCCAGTCTCCTCCTCTTCCTAAATATCTGAACCCCAAAATATCTCATTCTAGAATTATGTTGCTCTTAAAATATTATCTCTACTCCCAAACCATTGTGTTCCAAGATTCTGAAAAGAGTTATTATCTATAGTTACAATCTATATTTTCTCACTTCCCATTCACTACTCAATATATTATTAGAATGGACTGTAGTCATCGCCTCACATGTTACCAATAACTTTACTTCTTGAACGTTGATGAGTATGTTATGATCCTCTTATACTTTTATTCTATATTCTATATTCTATAATATATTCTATATTCTCAATGACACTGCTGTCCTTGAAAGACATATTCTCTGATTCTGTGACATTGTTCTCTTCTGCTTTGCCTCATTGCTTTGAAGCTCTCCCTGTACCCATCATGCTTTTCTCATTCCATATGTTTTCTCAAAACAAGTACATTTAATTGCATAATTTCTGCCACTTCACACTCTCACTTTTAACTCTGCTGCTGTATCCCTTCCACATATTGTGCCTTGATTGCTAGATATTGACCATGGCCCAAACTGACCTCCACTTACTCCTGTACTCTCCATCTCAGTTGGTCATCCCTGGATCATGCTTCAAGCTGTCATTGTTGCTTTCCTTATACTCTCAACCACAACATTCAAGTATTGACCAACTCCCAAATTTTCATATCAAACATATGCATAAAGTACATATTTAATCTTATGCATATGAATTAAATACATAATGGTGCCAATCTCTTTGCCCTTCATTACAATCTATTTGCCCTCCTTAATGTCTCCAAACTTTCACACTAGATTATTTTGCTAACCTCCTGGCTAGTCTCTGCTTTCATTCTCAACTCCTTAGGTGATACTGACACCAGGGTTCTGTAAATGTAAACCTAAATGTACATGTAAATGGCACACCTATTAACAATTTCCCAGTCATTATACATTTTCTATGTAATGAAAACAAGATTTTAAAAATATTGGCTTACTAGGCCATAGTTACTGCACGAACCTGCCCATGCAGCCTCATTTTCTGTTCTCCTCCTCTTCACTTTTGTGGTCAAGGAACAATGAATTGCTAGTCTTTTATCTACACCCACCACAATATTTCACATTACTTTTGCCCATGTTTTTATCTGCATAGGTGATCTCATTTGTGCATAGAAAGTTCCTCACTAATCCTCTCTATTTCCCCACTTACCTATCTGGAAAATCCCCCTACTTAACCATTTAATACTGCAATAAGAGGTCACTCATTCTAATGCCTCTGCCCTGGTGCCCTAGGCTGGTGTATGTGTTCATTTCAGGATGCACTTGATTTATTCAATTTGATAGCATGTTTTGTGCCTACTTTGCCATTAGTCTGTGATGTCCTTTAGGGCAAAGAATATGTCTCATAAATTGTGGCAACTCCAGCACCTAGCAAAGTTCCTGACACATGGCCAATAAACTTTTATTGCATAGGGAGTCTTCAAGCCATAAAATGATTCACAGGAGAATTAATGGAGAAGAAACACTGTCCCAGTCCTCCTTGGGGAATCAGTGTTCTGCGGGATGCTAGAGAGGTCACTTAACCTTCTGTCCCTCTATCCCCTCAGCTGAGATGAGACCACCAATATTTTAAGGTTCTTTCCCACTCCATAATTTTATGAAATATTCTCTCTTCAGGCTGCATTTATGTTTTGGATTATAGGAATTTAACAACTCCATTGAGATACTTTGCAGACACCAGAGAGAATAACTACACTGAAGTTAAAAAGTTATTGTGAATTAAGTCATTCACATAGGTGAAGTTTCCCAGAAAATAAAACCTCAATATCAATAGTCTCTCCCCCCACCCTCTTTATTTGCTTTTATTTTTTGGTGGAGATGGACATATGAAGAGTCCAGATAAGCTATGTGCTAAGATTATATTCTTTAAACCAACATTTTTTCAGACTTTACTGAGTGTGAAATTTTTTTATAATATGCAACAGGCAATTCAATGATCAATAAAAAAGCATCAAGTGAGTTGTATCTCAGTGCATATAAGTATTAATTTCCTTAGCATCTGGGGAACTTTCTTACTCATCTCTGTGTTCCTGGTAAAATGTTAAGTTCTGAAATTCACTTCCAGAGTTAAAACTCTGGCCTTGACACTTTCTACTATGTGGCCTGAGGCAAGATAACTGATTTTCCTGTGTCTTAGATTCCTCTTCTATAATATGGAGCTGAATATGTGAGTACCTATAGATAGATCAGGTCAGACATATCAAGTGAGTTAGACCATGCAGCATAAACAGAAAATATATAGTCTAAAATGTACTATAATAGCACACACAACATAATGTGTTTGAAATATTATTATAATAGATGCTAATAAATATTTGCTGAATTTATATGAAGATGACAAAGTCATAGATAATAAGAATCTAGTAAATAAGCAACAAAGCATCCAATCAAAGGTAAAATATATGATATTTTAATGGAGGGGTATATAATGTTATAAAAATTCAAAGTTGAAAAATATTAACTGACATTTTAATTTTTCTAAAGATGCATTGTTATTCATTCAACAAACGTTTATCAAATATGAAACACATGACATGTATACTGGGTACTGAAATGAAAGTGGGTACAGAACACATGTCTCATGCCCTAATGGCAAGTACGGTGGGGAAGACACACGCTGAATAATTTATTGCTTTTATGAAATATTAAGATGAATGAATTTGCTGTGTATGCAAGTACATAAAAATGAAAGGTAGGAGAACATTGTGAAGGAAGTACTTTTTTAGTTGAAACCTAAAAGGTAAAGAGACATTAAATTGAATGTTGCAGGATGTGAAAGAAGGAGTGATAGAAGGTAAATTTGTTTATTAAAAGCAGAATGAATGTAGCAAAAAGTATCCTCACCTCTTGAGTGTTTTGAACGTGTCCCCCAAGGGTTCATGTTGATTCCCAGAATGATGGTGACAAGAACTGAGGCTGTTAAGAGGTGGGACTTAGTAGAGATCACAAGACTGATCTCCTTGCTCTACCTGACTGTCTTACCTTGTTATTATTTCTCTTTCTTACATGTTTTTCTGCCATTGTGATGCCACTGGCCAAGAGATGATGCAGCCAAAGAGACCCCAACCAGTGCTATGCCGTTTGGATTTTTAGCCCCCAAAGTTGTGAGCTAAATAAGCCTCTCTCTTCTTTATAAGCCCTCAGCTTCAGGTATTTTGTTATAGTAATAAAAACCCCAAAACACATTGACACAGTGTCAAAGATGTTCCACACAGTTTCTTAGGATATCTAGTTATAAACTCATTTTGCACTTTGAAATTGCTTTTATAAGCAATTCAAATGCTTTGTCTCATTTAAATCTTATAGTTATTACTGACCTAGACATTGCACCTTTTACAAAAACAAAAAAGAAAGAAAAGAAAGAAGAAAAGAAAGCTGTGCGAAGTCATACAACTGAGGTCACTGGAAATCATGTGGCCAAACTGTAGATCCTGAAGACAATTCAGTGCAGAGCCACAGCTTCTTTGTGCTGATCAGGGCTAAACCTGCACACTAAATGTGAGGACAATCCATGCACTGGATAGATACTAAGCACCGGACACTGATTTAGATGTTGGAGATGAAGCAGTAAACACTGTAAGCAGCAATGTGTCTTTATGAAGCTGACCTTGTTAATAGAAGAGGCAGAAAATAAACAGGATGAATACATTAAACCTGAAGTTTGGTAGAAGTGATAAGGACTAAGAATAGAAAGTAAAAAGAGGGATATAGAGCAACAATGTACAGTTTTTAAACGGGCATGGAAAGCCTCATAGGGTTGGCAACCTTTGAGCAAATATAGAATAGGAGAAGAGGAATATGGCCACACTGGGACCTCAGGGGTGGGCTTCTCATGAACAGGCAATTACAGTACAGAGTCCTTGAGGCTCGAGATGCATATGAAATACAAGGTAATCAGGTGCCTGGAGTAGAATGAATAGGAGACCAGCAGGAGAGGTAATGAGAGGCAGAACTAAAAGGGCCTCGTAGGCTATTGTAAGGAATTTGGTTTTCACATTGAGCGAGGTGGGCAGTCATGGCAGGTCTCAGAGCAAACAAAAGTCAATATCAAGTGTACATTATACGAGGATCTCCTCATCTGTTGTCTAGGGAAGAGACTGGTTGACAAGAGGAAGTACAGAAAGCAGGTAGGAAGCTGCTGAAGAAATAGATGACAAGTGAGCATGTCCTGTGAGCAGCAGTTGGTGAAATGACTTTAAGTGCTGAGTATCTCCCTAGGGTCAAGAGGACAGTCCATAAGACTGATTCAGGATTGCGAGTGGGTGTCAAAGGAAGGGAAGCACCCATTTATACCTCATGTTTAAAGCGTAAAACTGAAGTCTGGCACCTATATCAGGGCTTGTCATTGTTCATGTTTTCCAATTCCTTATTCAGTTTTCCAATTCCTTGTGGAGGAGTACTGCTAGTGTTTCATTGTTATTTACTCATTTAGTAGTTGTTTCACAGGACTACTTTGAAGAAGTCGAATGTAAAGAGCAAGAAAAGTCAAGGAAATGAGTTGCAATGTAGGTCAAGATCCAGCAAACTTTACAAAGTATGCATGGAGCAGACCTGCAATAAAAATATCATTAGAGAAGTTAGGGCTCCATCCGTTGTTTTGTCTTTACCGAGAAAATTGTTCCTTTCACATGCACAGGACTAGGTTCTATTTTCTATGGAATTTGGTTGATCATAACCGAATCAACAAATGTTACCTCTACACTGCATTCTCTAAGAGATAATGACAGCTTGGCCATCTAAAACTCTCCTTTGATATGTAATTTATTTTGAATTGCATTTCACCTGGAGTGAAAATCAAGTGCTTGCTTAAACGTAGAAATGCATGCATATCAGGCTGCAATTTTCTCAGACTTGGCAGTTGAGAGCAAACACCTTTATGTGAGTGCTTGGAAATTGTATTTAAGGAGCAGCAGGGGTAGACACTAATGCTGAACAATGACAAGCCTGACATAGGTGCCGGACTTCACGCTGAGGGGTCACTGCGCATGTCATTTCACGATGGCTGCCTCAGTAGATGAGCGAACAGAACAACCCACAGCCGATGCCATAAACAATTGCCAATTTCGTTTTACAGGAGTCACAAGGAAGAGTTGAACCAGAAAGAGTGATGATGATAGACAAAACTGAATATGTATGACTCATTCAGAGCTGGGAGCTAGCGCCAATTTAGCACTGCAGAGCCTCAGTTCAAACCCCAAGCCTACCATTTATTAGCTACATGACCTTGAGCAGAACAGTGAGCTGGTTTTCTCACTTTAAAAAATGAGGAAATTAATGTAGACTTATACTGGAGAATCGTGTGAATCAAATGAGACAAGGCATGTGTAAAAATGTTTTAAGGCAATATATAAATATTTGATGTTATTATTGAACAGATTTTCCCTTTGAAAGATGGAAAGGGGGAGAATTTAGCAACTTTTTAAATTATTTAAATTATTTATCAATTATTGAGCACCCTCTTTGCATTCGGCAATTAACCACATTCTACTCCATTGACTCTAAATTACCACTGCATCTATCTATTATCTGTCTATTATCTTTGCATCTATCTATCTGATAACTCTGTTGTACATCTTGTGCAATATTGCTGTATATGTGAGTCAACATCTACATTTTGGTCTGCTTTAAACCCAAGTCTGTATATTCCTGTCATACTCAGATACCTTCTATGCATTTAATGTGGTATGACACTGTTTAAGAGATAGAGGTAATGACAGAGATCATCTAGTGAAATGGTTTTCAAATATTTGGTTGCAAAGTTGTAGTGGAATGCCCAAATTTGTCAGAAGTAGGACTGCCTTTTTCAAAGCAGATGTGGGACCTTCAAAGTTTATTCTCCTCCATGTGGCCCTTTCCATTTCTCCTATTGAAGTAGTGAGTGACTCGAGGTTTGAAAAACATTGTAGCCCACTATCCTCATTTTAATGACTAAAAGCCAGAAGCTCAGGGATTCTTAATGATTAAGAACATATTTAATAATGTCCCAAGCAAGAAAAAGGAGCACAGATTCATGGAACTTTAGTATTGTATCCCCCCATACTCTTCCTATATTATTCCTACAAGTTGATATTTCAAGGGCATCCATAAATACTATGTCTGTTTTCTGTATATCTTTTTCACTACTTCAGAGATATAGAAAGGAGTCTGTGATGTGGAGATAAAGTACCAAGCACATAATTGATGAAGTTTCTGGAGAGCATGGTTCACCTTGTGGCCACCAAAGGCAGCTCCCAGAATCAGGGCTCACATTGTCACAGGTAGGAGCTCTCCACCCTCAAGGGCAGAACCTTTACCCATCATAGATTCATAGGGGCAAAAATGAACCATAAACAAGCATCATACAGGGCAAACTAAAGCTGAAGGGGTCATGGCTGAGCTCTGACCATTCCAGTTCCTTCCCAGATGCATCAGGTCATTCATCCTCCTCTGGGGCAGTGAGAGTCTTGTGTAGCCTTCATACAAAACTCTCATTATAAAATGAAACATACTAAGACTTAGTGACTCTATCTAGTGGTATATAACAGAGCTGATGAGAACTGTCCGTAACAGCATACAGTTTAATTTGTTTAAACTTCTGGTTTTAACTTGTGTGCTACTGGATATTATCATTCTCATAAATGAATTGTATGTTTGGGTACTTGCTAAATTTACAAATGATATATATTTCCTGGTAGCTTCATAATTTTGAGATGGACTTACTTGTTTCTGAAATGAATGTTATGGTGATGATATATTTTTTGAAGCAAAACTAAATCTTAAAATATCATTTTTCTCTTTCACTGTAGTCAGAGTAGTTGTCATATCTTCAAAACAGGAATCATGTGAAGGACAATTTCCTCCCTAGGAAATTGGCATCTCAGAATTGGTGAGACTATGCAGGAATTAGGAGAATTGGATAAAGATGTGGAATGATAGGAATAGATAAAGGAATCCTGAAGGTAAAGAGGGATTTCAGATATCTATGCTCCAGGTAATTCTAAAGAGCTGTTGAAGATATTAGGCTTCCAATATATTTTGAATATGTGATTAAAAGAGGATGGTTATATCTGCCTTCAAAATAACCATTCAGTTTAATTCAAATACTAGTCTAATGTTTGGTAACATCAGTTTCAAAAGTACTCATGAAAAGTCAACATACTGCAGTAATTGAGCAAAACTGTCTTCCTATTTATATATTAGGTTTGCTTTAATATCTAGTCAAAATAAAGTTTAATATCTAACAAAATAAAGTTACAGTAATTTATTTTAAAAATGAATATACATCGAAGTTTCAGTCCCTTACAAATAGACAAAGGCATAGTCTACTCCATTATTCTCCCTTTTCTTCTAAAGCCCATATTTAATTTCTACCACTGGGAAACTTGCTACTCTGGCAAAATGGTTATCTCCACTGATCTTTTTGTCACCAGCTTCGATTCATCATCTTATACTGTCTCCATATCATTGCTACAGAGAAGTTGCCTATTGTCTTTACATGAGAATGAATGTCCCTATTGTAATTTCTCATATCATCCTAATATTCCTTCTGTCCCTTTTCATACCAGTCCTATCTCTATAATTTTATTTCTCTAAAATAAAAATATTTGTTAAGCATGAATGATATTTCAAGCACTTTTTCCCTAGACTCTTGATGTACAATGGTGACTACGGTTAGATTCCTGTTCTTATGAAGTATACATTTTCAGTTGGGTTACCGCTGTGGCCAGAGGTCTTAGTGGCTTCATTTTTTTTCTTAACAACTGGTGTTTGCTAAACTTCTATAACAATATTTGATATATGAGAGAGCCTGTATCAAAATAAAACTTTTTGTACGGGGCTGAGGATGTCTCAGTGGTTAAGTGGTTCTGGGTTCAAGCTCTGGTACTAAAAAACAAAAAGAATAGATGAAATGCAGAACCACCAATCAACCACTAATCATCACTACCTGAGTGATATTTTATGCTCTCTCTCTCTCTCTCTCTGAACTTTAGTACCTTCACATGTACAGTATGGTTGCTCTACAGCTTTCAGAATGCTTTAGAGAAGCTGATTAGGTAACATATGTAATTTAGTACCAGTTTTGCACACTGTGCTTTTGTTAGTAGACTTAATTTGTTCACATATTTCACTTTTAGCAGTCTAAGGCACTGTCTATGGTATAGAATCTTTTAAGATAATTTTTTAGCAAATAAAGGAATTAATGCATAAAGGAATCTTTCAAGCACTGTCCAAGTCATTAGAACTATGAAAATTGAAACAGATATATGCTGTCACAACAATACTTAGAACTATAGCTAGTACAAGGATAAGATAGTACAGGAACTATAAACATATTAAGATAGTACAAAGAACTATAAAACCTAAGAATGGAGTATCTGAGCTTTTTCTAGAAAGTAAATGTCAGAAAATATTTTACTCGTAAAATGACTTATGCTCTGAATCTAAAGCCTGCCTAGTTGCTCATTATGAAGAATACAAGAACTAAGACCATTTCTAAGAAAGCAAATAGCTTGAAGAAAGGCCAAAATGAGATAGACATGTGACATATCAAGGTACTTCAAAGGCTAAACTTGATCTCAGGCATAGGACATATGCTAGAGAATGACATGAGTAGTCAGCATAACTCAGATGATGAAGGGCTGAGTACATCACAACATAGTGTTTGAAATTCATTGTAAAGGGACTAAGGAGACAACTACAAGTTTCATTTTGGGGTCTGTACTGTTGCACTTAAACTTTAAGAAAGTTACTATGGATCTTCGTGAACAATGAAATAGAGTGCTTGAGAAGGTATGCTTGAGAGTCTAGCTATGGGGCTGCTGCTGTTACCAAGGAGAGGAATCATACTAACCTGAAATAAAGCAGATGGTTAGTGAGAAAGGAACAAATATGAAGACGTTACTAGGAATCACTTGTAGAATCTGGTTGACTTATTTTATATGGAAGATGAGAACATTAAAAGGGTCAAGATGAGTTGCAAATATAAACTTGCATCATAGTAATCAGATATTCTCATCCATAATTGAACACAACAACAACAAAAAATAAAACTCTTAGTAGCTACAGAAACATTTATTTTTATTGCAGATACAATTATCTACAAGGTGTTGCCTCAACCTAGCTAGCCCTGACAACAGGTTGTGGGCTGAGCTGAGGTCTGCTTCATGTGTCATTTATTTTCCATGAACCAAACACTATCTGTAGCATGGAAACTGCAGGATCCCAAGAGATAAGGCAGAAATATGCAAAGACTCATGAAACATAGGTACAAAAGCCACACACTATCATTACCACTCATATACCTTTAATCAAATTAAGTAACATGGCCAAGCCCAATATCAGTAGGGCAGCCACACATACTCTGGATTCATCAGATGCTACATATAATTATCCAACAAAGAACCTGTATATAAAATTCTAATACAGATCAGAATAAGGCACTGGGAGCAATGATCTAATTGATTCACCACAATCAAGTTAGCACATCAAGGAAAGATTTCCCTGTATAGAGCTGAAGGAAGAAATAGTAGACATTTCTATGCTGGAGTTCTCACCACAGAACTTTACTACAGTCACTTGATGGTAAAGAATTCCTTTACCGGCCTGCTATACTGTATTAGTTACTTGCTGACTCACATTTGATTACTGTTTGAACTATTCCATGTAAAGAAAACTGATATAATGACAATCTAGTCAACCTACTCCAATACTGAAAAGAGGTAAAGTTACAGATGGATGTTAGGACCTCCTGATTGGAAGTTAGATGTCAGAATATCTTGGTTCCAAAAGTTGTTACCTAAGAATTGCATTTTTGTTGGAAAATCAAATACTGTGCATACTTAAAATGTTATTGTTTTCCTAGGCCCAAATGTTTACTCAGGAGCATTCTCCTTCCAACTGAAAACACGGCCAGTAAAATGAGGAAGGAGGAAGACAAGATTTGGCTAATGGTTCAGGAATAATGGGAGATAAATAACTCAAAAGAGTATCAATGAGATAAATATTACTCTCTCACTTAATGGTTCATGCAGTGATCTTTAAATAAGATTCCTGGACCAACTTGTCTACACAGCAAATTGGTTACATAAGTATACCTGAGAGTCTGTTGAAAATAGTTGAGATCCATAACCAAGACAAAAGGACTCAGAGGTACTTGGTTAAACCTTTGTGGTAGGCAGAATTTTTTCCTCTAAAGATGTTCATTTTCTAATCCCCAGAAGTTCTGAATATGTTAGTTTACATGTCAATAAGAAAGTAAGATTGCAAGGTGGGATTAAGCTTACTAATCAGTTGACTTTAAGATAACATTATTCTGTATTATCCAGGAGGGCAGAATGTAATCATCAGAACTCTTAAAAATGTAAAGGGAAAAGGGAAAATGAGGAAGCCCAAAGCAGAGAGGCATTTGAAAATGCTGTGTGACTGGCTTTCAAAAAAATAGAAAAAAAAAACTATAGAAGTGATATTCATTCCATTCACTGTGTAGGTTCTGGAAATCCTTCTGGTAGGGATAAAAGTTCCACTAAAAGAAAATTCCAATTTTCTTCCAATGAAATATAAACAATTTATTCTTTTATATTACACATAGGTTTAAAACTATATATGTTGTATATTTTAAAATGTATTTTTAAATATTTTAAGTATATATCATGCCTACCTGTATTCATCACAGGATCCATATTTAGAGTTTATGCATAGTAGTAATATCTGCACTATACTATCTCAATACCATCAAAATTATTATGTCCTTCCAATGTCAATGAGCTCAGATTAACTGCCATTCCATTTATTCCTCTCTAGAGTCTAATGATGTGCCTGGTTTATGATTCTTTGCCCATAATTATTGATGTATTAATTAACTAACAGTAAAGACTGTTCAATTGACCCAAAGCACTTCACAATATATAAGCAGCTTTTGCAGAACAGGCTCTTTGTATGTATATATGTATTTCAGGCATTATGGGCAAGCCTAGAATAATTAATAATAATAATAATATATTGACCATGTTAAATTACTGGGACAATAAAATATAATTATTAAAGGAAGAAAAATATCTATGGGCAGTTTAAAGAACAAGACTGATTTATTCTTCTTGGAAATGTTAAAATATATTAAAATTTATTGGAAATAAGTGCATGCTGAACATTTGGTTACTTTTTTTTTAATGTTTATTTTTTAGTTGTAGGTGAACAGAATATCTTTATTTTTATGTGGTGCTGAGGATCGAACCCAGTGCCTCCCGCGTGCTAGGCGAGCACGCTACCACTGCGCCATAACCCCAGCCCCATTTGTTTACTTTTAACTTTTTCTTTCTATTCATTTTTTTTCAATGTTCTAAGACAGCTTTTCACTATTTTCTATCTCTAGCATTATAAAGTGTAAATGAATTTAATCAATATGCTCAGGGGACTAATTATTCTTAGATATCTTCAGGACATTTAAAACTGAAAATAGTGCTATTAAAAAAGCGAATATACTCTAAGCGATATTCCAGGAGTGTTATTAAAGGAAATAAAAACTGCTTAAAATAAACAGACTCTTTGGCAGTTGAATACACATGGATTTCTTCTTATATTACTCTTTGGTTTGACTGAGTTAAATTTTCCAAGTATGACTTGGCTGATATAATGCCCCCCAAGTTCTCATTTGCCACTTCCAGTCCTTGAACATTTCATAATCTGTAAGACTTACAGGAATCTGACATTATAATACTGTATGGCAAAAAGCAAGTAATGGCCTGAGAAACAGAGCAATTGGATTCAAATCTCAGAATAATATTATTATGACTTTAATAATTTGTATAAATCAATGAAATTAATCTGTTTTAGATTAAACAAAACACTGACTTTATAAGCTAAAGGCTGTTCTACACTCTACAAGTCTATGGCCCACACAGAATGAGATATAAGTAGAACAAAATTATTTCACAAAGAGAGACACTTTTGTCATGGGAGAAGAGGTGTCTCTGAAGAAGGGTCTGAGTAGTTCCCAGAGAGAAGAGGAGCTTGACTCAGTAGTAGCAGGCTTCTTGGTAAAGTCATGGAAAAGAATTTCAGCATGGACAAGTCAGAGACATGGGCAGAGGTTTATTTAAGAAAGCAGATACATATTCAAAGAAGGATTGGGCCATCTTAAGAGTGAGAAACTTGGTTTTAGGGTTCCTGGTTCCTCTTTTAAAGGAAACTTGGCAAAGGATGGGTAAGAGAAGGTATGCAGGAATGATAACCGTCCAATGATCACAAGGTGGTTTTTGGTAGCCTGGTCAATCTCTGCATCCTCGGACTGACATGCTCATCATTATCTAATCCATAGACAGTTCTAGAAAGTTCTCTAAATGATAGGTTCCTCAATATATCATCTCTCTCTTTACCAAAGCTATTTATTAGGAGGTTAATTAACAGTGCATAGCTACATTTACAGTTTTCCCAGGAATTTGAGTATAAAAGGCCTGGAAAAGAGACTTACTTAGGGATGTCAGGCCTAGAAAAGCACGCAGAACTTCCAAATTACAGTCATATTTCCTTATTCTTCATTTACGTCTACTTTCTACTTTTTGTTTGTTTTTTGTCTTTCCTGATTTTATTCCATGTGCTTATATCCAGCAATGAACAGACCAGTCATAGAATTCAGAATCAAGGACATGTGTTGGCCTCTTCTTTGTACTGAGGATGCAGCTGTCCAGTGTCCAGTCACTTAGAGTTACTCACAGCAGGATGCGAACAGCTGGGGCTCCAGGGGAAGGCACCAGACGTGCCCACACAGAGGCCACCATTTAGGGAAAGAAGGTAATCTATAGATATTTGTGGCGTCTGAGACCTGGAAATGCAATCAAAAGATGTGGGATGATGTCAGCTGCAGAAATGGCAGTGAAATGTGAAATGGCAAGTGATACTAATGCCATGGGACAGGACTCTTGTGGCTATCCATCACATTTTGTTTAAAAATGCACAGTGTGTTAGTAGGAGAGCATTACACTGGGATTGTGTGTGTGTGTGTGTGTGTGTGTGTGTGTGTGTGTCTTGGCTCTTGGTTCTACCACCTAACAACTTAATAATTTGGATAGAAATTTTAACTTCTCTGAGTTTTATGAGAATACTGAAAACTAATTCTCAGAATTGTTTTTGTTTTCTAAAATCTGGAAAGATATTCTAATTACAGTAGTGATCTAAGAAGCACAGCTCATTTGCAATGGCTATTTTGCCGTCAGAAATTAAACAAAATTGCAGGCATAGAAAGTGATAAGAAGATAGGTTGTCTATCCTCCTTTTTCTGTCTTTATCCAAAACTGAAGAACTGAGTATCCTTTTGAAAACAGAGCAGAGTATACTCTCTTTCCACTGACATCCTTCATTCTAAGATTATGTAGTAAATTCAGCTTCAAACAAAAAATTGGGTAGGAAGAAGAACTAAAGGAAATAACTAACATTTGTCCCTGCTTCCTTGAAATGTGCATTTTCAGAAAAAGAAAAAAAAAACTGCTAAAGCAAGAACCAAAAGCATTCTAGAAGTAGTGCAGCCTGTGGTTATGTGTTTTTGAAATTTATGTTTCTGTGTTAGGCTGTGAGAAAATGGCCTCACTTTTATTTATCAGGGCGGATTTAAATGAATTTCTTCTTAATGATGGATAAGAGATTGTTTCATGTGAGCTTTTCCATAGCTGCAAATCTGAAAAGTATTCTATCCAGAAAACCAACAGATAATAATAATATTGAGGGCGAGTCTTATTGTGTGCCTTTCAGTCTGCAGAAAGAATACTTTTCAAGAGTTAGTTTGCCACTGAATCACCCGCAGATACATCTGAAAGAAAGACTCTGGGCAGAGTCTTGCCTAGTACATTTCTAAGAAGACCCCAAGTACTTGCCAGGGCACCCATTTTGAGTAGCAAGATGATTACCTGAACCAAAATGAGACAGACTTAGGATGAATAAATAGGAAAAAATAAAGGAGATAAGAGTACACTTCAATGATACTCTAGGATAAATGTCATAATGCATGAAAAATTCCTAGTTTGCTTCAGAAAAAAAGGGTTGGGAATTTAGGAAGAAAGAAAAACAGAATGGAAGGAGAGTGAAAAAGAAGAAAGTAAAGGGAAATTACACACAAAGGACCCATATAGTATAGTCTTAAATGAAAATCCATAGAAGAAGCGACTTCCTAAACAGTATTTCATTAACATTAGAAATTATCAAGACTGTAAGATATTTTTAAAAAAAAAATAAAGACTTCTTTGATAGTTTAAAATGACAAAGATTGGGAATAGAGATTGCATAACAGAATAAACGAACCTAATATAGTTTTTCAGAAAAATATTAGAAGCAACTGGAACTCTAAAAGACACAACTGAAAATGAAAAAAGAGCAGAAATTGTGTAGTTGTACCTGCCTGAGTTTAAAATCCAGCTCACTCACTAGCTACCCATGTGACTTTGGTCCATTACTTAATCTCTTTGAACTTCTACTTCTTTCCCTGAATAATGGGAAAAGAAGGCAACCTCCTCATTCATTGTTGGGATTTAAAATGAATTTTCTTGGAGACATACTTGCGACAGTAACTGGAACAACAGGTCAGCTCATCACTTCTTTGCATCCAATCTTCAGTGCTTTTCCTCAGAGTACAGAGCAAAGGCCCTCAGTTGGCCTCCGAGGCCCTGCCCAACCCAATCCACATCATTTCACTTGATTATAACAGCAATGCCCAGTTAGGTTCATTGACCTCAGTTTTCAGGTTATCAACAATTTGTAGAGTTGGCCCATTCTGTTCATGACTAGGCTTTGCCTGATATTTGTATTTGTGCTTCATCTAATAAGTTCATGCATCTACCCTCAGTGTATAAATTAAGACAGCCTAACTCACACAAATATCTTGCACCCATTTTAAACTGTACCTTGCTTAGTTAATACCATTGTCTTTGAATGTCCAAGCCCTTGACTTAAGAGTCTCCCCTTTGGTTGAAGCTCCACAAGCTTACTTTCATCAAGCTATCTTAAAAATCCCAAGTGAAACAAATTTGGCTAATGTTGTAATTATTTGTGTATCATGAACTCCTTTTTTAAAGGAGTATATTTAAATGCCATTGACATTTTCATGTGAATTATCAAAAAGTAAAAGTTCAGCAGAAAATATTTCATTTTGATCCATTTTTTTTCCATTTATTAAAACTCTTGGGATCCTCTCTCTGATTTGATTTTGGCCCTTGCTCAGTGGCATGACAAGTTTAATGACCAGCATGTCAGTATTCCAAGAGCCTCCTGTTTAGCAGAAGAGTGCTGTTCCTCTGGAATACTCTAGTCACCTCTCATCCACTGACCTTTGCCTTCAAGACATTCATCACCGTTGACACTGACTGATGAGCAGCATGATCCCCTGACCTCCAATTTATTAATGCTGATGGTCTTGACACCATTCATAGTCTCCCAGGCTCAACACAGCTGCCTAATATCATCTGTGGACCTTACTTCCCAGAAATACTTTCTATTTCCTCACTGTATGACACATATTACTTGGTCCCCTCTCAAAAATGAACTGTCACTTTTTTTTGTCTTATTGTTTTTCAGACTTCTTCCCACCCCCACTGACATTTCTAAGCCATTCATCTAGTAACATATAGTTTGTTCCTCTACAGGGGTAATTTTCTGAGGAAAGAAATACCCTTCTTGGTAGAATACCCCCAACAACCAGGTGAGAAATACTGCATTTACAATGAAGGGACAGCTGTACAGAGTCTATCCATCTTCATTTCATGATAACTCTGTTCATGGCCTCATAATAACTAACAATAGTTACTATTACTAATTCTGCAACGTTTGCTTAGAAGATTCTGCAATTCATGTGCTAATAAAATATTGCTACTATTAATGACTATAACTTCCATTTATTGTTTATTTATATTTTTATTTTTCAAAATGGAATGAAGAAAGGAACAAATTTAGAATTAATATTTAGAATAATAAAAAGCTATTCTTGAACATTTGCCCTGTGTCAGACACCATAGTCAGTATAGTAATTACTACTGCCTTTAGTTCTTCCATCAGTCTTATAAAGGAAGTAGTATTACCATCCTTGCTATAAAGACAAGGAAATTGAGAAACAGCAGACCTTCCCAAGATCACATGATAGTTTGTTGATAGAACCAAAATTTTATTAGTTGATTTAGTAATTATTATTTTGGATTAATTAGCTTCATGGAACAAATCTCATTTGAAAAGGAAGTATAGCATTATGATAATAAATCAACATCAATAATAAATACTACTCTCTCTTTGCCAGGGAAATAGTCTACGAACTTCACATAAAAAAATTTGCTTGTTTTAATTCTTACAAGATAGTTACCATTCTTGTTTTATAGATCAGGTGATTAAAAATTGGAGAGGGGGGAATGTTTTTCCTGAGACAATGGGAGTGATTGTAAGCATGTCCATTTGCTCTGTGAGTGTTTGCTTTGGGGCTATGCGGGTGTCCAGACCACGAATCATTTTTTTGAGGAGAAACTGTTGGCAATTTAATTAACGTCTTAATGTAGGTATTGCCTCATCTTCACTTTAAATAGTCTACTGAATTATTGACAGCAAACATTCTAATGTTATCTGAGAATATATTCTACACATTTTCTCAAGAAGCAGCTTTTGAATTAAAAGCACTGAAGGAAGGGAAGCTAGAAAGGTGAGGGGCTCTACCAGGCCTATAGGCCCAGGAAGTTGGTGAGCCAGGACTGCGTGCCCCGATTTGTGCTTCGTTGCTCATTCCATGATCACCCTTTGATAAATTTACAAGTGGGGAATTGAAGTAAGCAATGGGAAATGTGCTAGTGTGATAATATTCAGTGGTTATCACAGATTATTAAAAGATTTCCAGATAACAATTCCAGTCTTATTTTTTTTAATATTTGTCTATAATTAACTACTGAATGTGAGGTTTATATTTTAGTCCTAGAATATCTATTGTTTTTCTATCTCTATTTTGTCTTCCCTTCACATACTTTGTCACAACTCATTAGCCACAAAAATTTAAATATACACTCACATATTTATTAAAATTTGTTTGTGTCGATCATAAAGGGCAATAAATCTGATATGTATTGGTTGATTTTGAAAAGTTGTTTGTTCTTTAAATATCTTCCTACTAAGTTTTCTATTTGTAATGAAAAAAATAAATTTTTCAACTTTTCCTAAGGGACTTGTACCAAGTTGTGGTCACTCATGATGAACCTTCAAACTAATTATTGTGCATTCCTCAAGAGAATTAAATTTTATCAAAGATTCTATTTTTATCCAAAAGATGGAAAAATATATATAAATAATTAAGTTTTACCATCTTTATATATTTTAAGGTATAAATCGTCCTTTTACTTAAATCTTTACAATAAAACTAAATGAAGCATAAATATATACATTTGGTTATCAAAACAGAAACCTATGAGTTGAAATAAAGAAAAATAGATAATTAATAAATAGAAATTGAGACTGAGGCTTTTGAAAATATCTTTAAAGTATTGATACATGCTACAGCATGAATAAACCTCAAAAACATTATGCTAAGTGAAGGAAGTCAGTTGCAAAATGCCATATATTTTACAAATATATTTACATAAATTGTTCATACCAGAAAGTATATCACTGGTTGCATGAGATTGGATGTGACGACAGGAATTGACTACAAATGGAATGATTGATTTTACTGGGGCGATGATGAGAAATTTCTAGAACTGGATTTGGGTGATAATTAAGCAACTCAGTAAATTTACCATAAAGTATACTGAATTGTGTAATTGAAGTGAGTAAATTTTATGTGTAAGTTATATTTAATAAAGTTTTTTTTAAAAAAAGTTGAAAAATTTAGTAAGTATTGATTTCCTATTATTTAAATAGTACAATATCAATTTTTATCCCTTTTATTCAATATAGTGCTAAAAGTTTTAGCTAGAGCAATATGAGAAAGATAGAAAGGGTATCATGACAGGAAGGAAAGAAATCAAATTATCTGTTTGTACATAACATGATTTTATATGTAGAAAACAAGGATTCCACCAAAAACCCATTAGAACTGATAAACAAATTCATTAAATTTTTAGGGTACAAAAATAAATATACAAACAGGAGTAGCTTTTTTATATGCCAATTTAAATTGCTAAGAAATTAAGAAAGCAATTTCATCTGTAATAGGTAGTAGAAAATGAAAAAAATTAATCAAGTAAGGAAATAACCTCTATAATGAAAATTATGAAAAAGTGATGAAAGAAATTGAAGAGGACCCACAAAATAAAAAAACTATAACCTAAAACCTTTTGCATAGTTAAAAAATAAAAATCAACAGAGTGAAGAGGCTACCATATAATAAAAGAAAATATGTTTTAGCTATTCTTATGACAAGGACTTATTAAGATTGTAGAAATGATACAAAGAACTCAAGAGAAAAATATTAAAAAGTTATAAAAAAATGGGCCAATGACCTAAATAGGCATTTCTAAGTAGATAATATACAAGTGAACAAAAAGTATATGAGGAAAGGCTCAACATTACTAGCCATCAGAAAAAAAATGCAAATCAAAACCAAAAATGAGATATCTCACCCCCGTTGGATGGCTATTTTCAAAAAGGACAACTAAAAGTGAATGCTGGCAAGAATATGGAGAAAAGGGAACTCTCATATGTTTGTGGGAATGTAAATTTCCATAGCCATTGTGGAAAATGGATATGAAGACTTTTCAAAATATGAGACACAGGACTGCTATACGATACAGCAATCCCACTACTAGATTGTTTTAGTGTTTTCACCTTTGTGACTAACGGACCCTACCAGATAAACTATAGGAGAGGAAAAGCCTATTTGGGGACTCACAGTTTCAGAAATCTTAGTCCAAAGAAGGCTGGCTCCATTCCTCTGGTGAGGCAAAACATCATAGAGGAAGAGTGTGACAGAAGGAAACAGTTCACATGATGATCAGAGAACAGACAGAAAAAACTCCTCTCTCCAGATAACTATGACCCCAGTGAGCCACTTCCTCCAGCAACAACTCACCTGCCTCTTTCACCACCTAGTTAATCCCACCAGGGGTTAATCCACTAATTAGGGCAAGGCTATAACTCAATCATTATTCCCGCATACCTTCTTGCATTGTCTCACAGGTGAGCTTTTGGGGGATGCCACATCTAAACCATGGATATATACCCAAAGGAATTGAAATCAGTAAATTGAAGAGAAATCTGCACTTGCATGTCCATTGTAGGACAATTCCCAATAATGAAGATATAAAATCAACCTCAATGTCTATTCTTGGATGAATTGAAAAGAAAATGTAGTATATAAATATAAGACAGCAGGGCTGGGATTATGGTGCAGTGGTAGCGTGCTCGCCTAGCGTGCATAAGGCACTGGGTTCTATCCTCAGCACCACATAAAAATAAAATAAATATATTCTGTCAACTACAACTAAAAAATAAATATTAAAAAAAATATATAAGACAGCAGTATTTGTCCATTAAAAAGGATAAATTTTGTCATTTGCAGCAACATATATGGATCTGGGGATTATATGCTAAGTGAAAAAAGCCAGGCACAGAAAGACACATACATGATATTCTAACTTACATGTGAGAAAAATCTAAACTATAATGATTTCATGAAAGTAGAGAATAAAATAGTGGGTAACAGCCTGAAAAGTGTGTGGACAAGGGGGAATATAGAGAGAATGGTTAATGGATACAAAAGTATAATTGAGTAAGAGGAATAACTTTTAATGTTCTATAGTAGAGCAGCATAACTATAGCTGATAAAGTTTATTGAATATTTCAAAATAGCTTTTATAATGAATTTTGAATATTTTTAACACAAAGTAATGATCAATATCTGTGTTGACAAATAAGCCAATTATTCTCATCTGATCATTATATATTATATATTATATATGTGTATTAAAATGTTACACTCTAATCAATAAGCATTGTAATTACAATGACTTAATTAAAAATAAAAATGTATTAAAAGAAAAAATAAATAAACATTAGAATATGAAAAAACTTACATTTATCATTTTTGACTTTCCAAAAAGCACTATATTTTTATTTCTTTTAATTTTATATCATCTAAAAGTCATAGTTTATAAGCCTTCAAAACATTTTATATTATATTCTTTTGCAGAAAATTTTCTAACCCTGGGCAATGAGGTGAATGATAAGATATACACTTCAATGGCAAAGACATTTATAGAATTAAAGTGAAATAAATAAAAATAATATTGCATGGAAATGGAATCCTAAAGCTAGCAGGAGTAGCTACTCTCCTATCAGACAAACCAGACTTCAAGAAAACAGAAGAAACAGAATTTGCAACATATTGGTAAAGGAAAAATATCCAATAAGAAGAAATAACATATATATCTATTCCCTGAACATCAGTGTGCTAATTCATTTAAAAATAATTCATTTAAAAATTTACTTAAAGGACTGGGGATATATCTCAGTTAGTAGAGTGCTTACCTTGCATGCACAAGGCCTTGGGTTCAATCCCAAATACCACACACACACACACACACACACATACAAATTCATCTAAAGAAAAAATACTTGACATAAAGACTCAGCCCCAGTAGAATAATAATGAGTGGTTTTTACACCTCAGCCTAATAGGTCTCACCGGCATAAAAGCAACCAAAAATGATAGAGTTAAAATTTATTACAGATCTAATGGACTTAGCAGACATCTGTATAGTATTTCATTCAATGACATCTGAGTATAGTTTCTTTTCATTTGCTCATGGACCTTTCCTCAAAATCAATCCATATATTAAGCCAAAGCAAATTTTAGTGAATATAAAAAATAGATTATATAATTCCTTGTATCTTACTTGATAGTAATGGCATGAAATTAGAATTTGAGAGCAATAAAAACCACAGAAATAAACAAACACATGGAGATTGAATGATTAGGGGGTAATGGAAGAAATTAGGAGAAGAATAAAAAAAAAATCAGAACTAAACAAGAATAGAAATACAACCAACAAGAACCCATGGGATATAATGAAGGAAACTGTGAGAGGAAAGTTTATATCTATGAATGCCTGTATTTAAAAAAATTCAGAAAGACTCATCAGAAAGACTCAAATAAGTAACCTATTAATACATCCTAAGGTCTTAGAAAAATAAGAACGAACCAATCCTAAAAGCAGTTGTAGGCACTAAATAATAAATATCACAGATGAGATGAAGGAAATACTGAACAAAAATTTTTAAAAAATACAAATGATCAATGAAACTAAGAGTTAATTCTCTAAAAAGATAAACAAGATTGATAACCCTGACCCAAACTAAGAGAGAGACAGAGACAGAGACAGAGAAGACTCAAATTAATAAAATTAGAAACAAAAAAGTGGATATTACAATAGACTCCTGTTGTGATTTGGATATGAGGTGTCCCCCACAAAGCTCCTGTGTTATTTCATGACTATTAAGATGAAATTATTATATTATGGGAGCTGTAAAATTCCTTGAATTAACTGACTTGGTAACAACTGTAAGCAGATGGGGATAAGGCTGGAAGAAGTGGGCTACTAGGGGAATGCCCTGGAAGGTTTATCCTCCTTGCAGTCTCTTCTTCTTTTCACTTTCTTGCTCTTCTCCCACTCTGTGCTTCCTGACCCCACCATGAGCTGAGCAGAACAGCTATCCTCCACAGGGCCCTTTGGCAATAATGTTAAGCCTCATCTTGGGCCCAAAAGCAATGGAGTCAAGACATTTATTGACTGAGACCTCTGAAATTTGATCACATCTGTGCAAAGTGAACACACCAGCAGTGACATGCAGCAAATCACCGGGGACTGTTTGGAAAATCTGTATTCCAATAAATTAGAAAATCTAGAATAAATGCATAAATTTCTAGATACATATGACCTAGCAAAATTGAAACAAGACAATATAGAAAACCTAAACAAACTAAAAACAAGCAATGATAATGAAGTAGTAGTAGTAGTAGTAGTAGTAGTAGTAGTAGTAGTAATAATCACCTCTCAACACAGAATAGCTCAAGACCAAGATTCACCTCTGAATTTTACCAAATCTTTAAAGAAGAACAAACATCAATATTCTTTAAATTATGCCACTAAATAGAAAAGGATGGAACACATTCAAATTTATTCTATGAAGACAGTTTCACACCAATATGAAAACCAGATAAGGACGTATCAAAAAAAGAAAATTATAGACCAATATTCTTGATAAAAATAGATGCAAAAAGCCTTAACAAACTACTTTCAAATCAAACTAGACAACACATCAAGAAAATCATATATCATAATCAAGTTGACTTAATCCAAGGGATGCAAGGATGGTTCAACACTATCAAATCAATAAACATACATTCCACATAAATAGAATCAAAAACGAAACTCTCATGACTATCTCAAATAGATGCAGACAAGTTATTTGACAAAATTCAACATTGCTTCATGATTAAATCCTGAAAAATTTGATAAAAGAAACTTACCTCATTATTATAAAGTCTATATATAACAAACCCAAAGCCCATGTCATACTTAACAGGGAAAAACTGGAAGAATTTTCTTTAAAATCAAGAATAGGACAAGGAAGTTCACTTTCTCCACTTATTTCAATATTGTATTTGAAATTTTAGCCAGAACAATTAGTGAAGAAAGGGAAAAGGATACAAATAGGATTGTTTTGAAGAACAAAAAAACTCAACCAAAATATTTTCTTTGCTGACAACTTTGCAAACCAGCAGGATACAAAATTACCATATAAAAATGAATAGTTTTTTAATACATAATGAGCTCACTGAAGAAGAAATAAGGAAAATGATTCCTTTACCAAAATACTTCTAGGAATAAATCCCAAGGAAGAGATGAATGACCTTGCAAGTAAAACTATAGTAACAAGAAAAAAGAAACAAACTAAGATACTAGAACACATAAAGACCTTTAATGTTCTTGGATAGACAGAATTAATATTTTTAAATGGACACATTAAATATTTACATTTAAAATGAACACATACCAAAAGTGATCTACAGATTTAATGCAATCCTCATCAAAATACTAAAGACATTTTTCATGAAAAAAGAAAATGATAGTCCTCTGGTTCATATGGAAAAACAAAATAGCCAAAATAGCCAAAGCAATTCTGTGCAAAAAGAATAATGTTGGAGGCATCACAATACCAGATTTAAAATTATTCTACAGAGCTATGGTAACAAAAACAGCATAGGGCTGTTGTAAAATGGACTTGTAGATAAATGGAATAGAATAGAAGACATAATAAACCCACACAGAGAAGAGTCATCTGATCTTCAACAAAACCATTAAACACATGTTTAAGAAAAGACAGCCTTTTAAAAAAGTAATAGTAGGAACACTGCATATCAACTTAATATGTAGAAGAATAAAACTGGATTCTTATTTCTAACCCTGCACATAAGTCAACTCAAAATGAATCAAAGACCTAAGAATAAGACCAAAAACTTTGCAACTGCTAGAAAAAGACCTAGGGAAAACACCGTGCCATATAGGCACAGGCAGCAGCTTCATTGATAAGACTACCATAGCTCAGGAAATAATACCAAGAAGTAATAAATGGGATGGTATCAAATTAAGAAGCTCTATATAGTAAAGAAAACAATTAATAGCATAGAGAACCCACAGAATTGGAGAAAATCTTTGCCAGTTAGTCTTCTGATATAGGATTAACATTCAGAATACATAAAGTATTCAAAAAACTTAACACCAAAAAATAAAATGCAAACAACTCATAGGTCATATATTTTATATGTGTGAGGTAGAAAGATAAAAGGAAACAAGGGGCTCTTATTGAGATCGTCATCACTACCCCTGGTGCATGTATGAAAACACAATTGGTGTAACTTTATCTGGTTTGCAACCAGAGAAATGGAAAAACTGAGCTCTATATATGTGCTATGACTTGAAATACAATTAAATAAACTAATAAAAAAAAAGATGAACTAAACAGAAATTTCTCAATATAAACACAAGTGACCAAGAATATGAAAAAAAAAATGTTTAACATCTTTAGTCATCAGGAAAATGCACATCAAAACTACACCGAGATTCATCTCATTCTAGTTAGAATGGCAAACATCAAGAATATAAATAATAGTAAATGCTGATGAGGATGCAGGGGGAAAGGAGCTATTATACATTGTTAATGAGAAGGTAAATTAGTATAACCCCTATGGAAATTAGTAGGAGGTTCCTCAAAATATGGCAATGAACCACCATATGATCTAGCTATACCACTCCTTAGTATTTACCCAAATGATTTGAAGTCAGCCACCACAGAGATATATGCATACCCATGCTTACAGCAGTACAATTATGAACATCCAAGTTAAGGAACAAGCCTAGGTGTCCATCAATGGATGAATGAATAAAGAAACTGTGGTATGCATACATAATGGAGTTTTTCTAAACCATAAAGAAAAATGAAATCATGTCATTTGCTGGTATATTAATGCAACTGGAGAACATCATGTTAAGTGAAATAAGCCAGACTCTGAGAGTCAAATGTCATATGTTTTCTCTTATCAGTTTGAAGTAGAGAGAAAAAAAAAAGGAAATAAGGGGATATCATTGTTTGAAGTTGTGCCTCGTGGGTCTGCTTGACGAGTTGGGGTCCTGAGAGATGAAAAAGGGTCCTTGGGGAAGATGAAGTGGGGTCTCACAGGATGAGGTTTTGGGGTGATGGTCTGTGGAGTCAATTCACCCAGACTCTGGGGTAGGTAAACTGTTCTGCTGGAGCAAGACACAGAAACACCGTTTATTCCAGAAAGTACAGAAGCTTATATACAGCCCTGGACCAATCATGGTCCAAAGTTACAAATAATGGAGCACCACTCTCAGGTGGTGCCATTCATCAGCATAGAATAGGGAAAGAGGAAGGGGAAGGGTTGAGGGTCAGAGAGTGCTCCTACAGGATATCATGAAAATGGGAGATCCATGGGGTATAGAATGAAGATTATGGGAGTGAAGAAGGAAGGACAAGGAGAGGTGCAGGGAATGCGGTTGATCAAATTATGTACATAACAAATATGGCACAACAAAACCCACTATTTTGTATAATTTTTTAAAAATACATTTTGTATGCCAAGAAGTTCAAAATGATAACCATTATAAGAAGAAGTTAGGGGATAAAATCTCATTATGAATAGTGACCTGATTAAATAAGTGCAATATGTATTGACCATGGGATGTTACATCACAGTTCAAACACTTCTGCTCCAGTCACCTTTAGGATAGGTAGAGATTAGGGGATTAATAAGACTTGCATGAGTGATCTCATCACCTAACTTTCACCAACATTTTTCTCCTGAAATTACTGAAAATGTTTTATTTAGTGTTTCTTGTTCCTACTGTCAGTGGATTTTGCTCTGCATTTCTCTTATTCAGTATACTCGGTCATTTTGTTCTATATTTAAATTATCTTGAAAATTAAGTCATTTATTGTGATTACTAATGACTTATGTATCAATGGTATTATAGCCATAAGTTCAATATGACAGCATTTTAAGCAATAAAAGTAGGTAGATTTCTGGAGGTTGGATCTATACTATTGAATCTGAAATCATCAAAGCATACAAATGGTTTTGCACATATATTACCACTTTCTCTTCCTTTTTTGGGCTCTCGTTCAAATTTTGATTCTTCCTCTGTTCTGTTGTTTGCTGACAATGTCTATCCGTGGCATTACCAGCTCTAATTCCTTACATTTAAAGTCATATGTCTTTTATTTATAAATGTTATTGGCATGTTAAATGGAAAATGTAGAGATTTTAAAGAGGGAATCAAGAAGTTTATATATTGATGTGGTTAGATTTAGTTCAGGTCACACAATTCTTTATTATCCATCTCAATAACTTCTTTTCCAGAAAATGAATGATAGCACAACAGAATCAGAGCCATAAATTCTCCCAACGTCTTTTCATTTTCAGTACACAATGATAGCTTATTGATTCCCCAATATTTATTTTTTCTAAAACAGTCTCTGAAATTGATAATATCCTTAAATGAAATTTGTAGCATCATTTTGATAAAATAAAATACATCAGAAGGTGTCTTTGAAGCCAGGTGCGGTGGCTCAAGCCTATAATCCCAGCATTTAGGGAGGCTGAGACAGGAGAATCGAGAGTTCAAAGCCAGCCTCAGCAATGGCGAGGTGCTAAGCAACTCAGTGAGACCCTGTCTCTACATAAAATACAAAATCCAGCTGGGGATGTGGCTCAGTGGTTGAGTAACCCTGAGTTCAATCCCCAGTACCAAAAAAAAAAAAAAAAAAAAGGTGTCTGAGTCTAATCATAGATACCAGTAAAGATAGAGACAAACTTTTAAGCAAAAGAGGCTTTGGGGAGTAGGAGAGGTTAATTTTTCCTGGTGCTCTGGTACTATGGTTTGTTCTTCAAAGATTTGTGCTGAAAGCTTGGTCCCACTATGAAAAGTTTGAGAAGTGGTGGATCTTTAAGAGGTGGCACAAGTGGAAGGTGATTAGGTTCTGGTGCCCCATCCTGCATTGAGATTAATGCACCCGCCCCTTGTGGAAGTAGGTCAGATTTCAGAACTGGATTAGATCCTGAGAAATGGTTACAGGAAAAGTGTGTCCAAGTATTTTCTTGGCTCATTCTCACTTGCTTATTCTCTCACCATTTGACTTCTCTGTCTCTCTGGTGCTTGTATCTCCAAAAATACCATCTTTCAAGTTGTGACTCAGCCAGAAGTATTCATTTGGAATGAATGTCTTCATTTCATAGATATCTTTATTTTTCCAGTACAATTATTATCTTTGTTTAGACTTAAGTTCAAAATTCACTGTTAGTACTTTTGATTGTTATTAAAATATTCACCCTTACATGAATGATGCCAGAGTTGCTCTTGTGTCCTTGTTTGTCTGTATAGATTAACCTTCAAGATGGATTACGTATATGGTAAGCATAGCCAGGGAACACTGTAGTTTTTTTCTCCTTCTTCATGCATCTCTGCTCCTGTTAAGTTATGCATTATTTTAGCCAGTAGTTGTAGGTGTAAATAAGAAGTATTGTTTCTAGGCCAGAGTATTTAGTGGCAAGTGTAACTCTACAGCATTCTCTTGCCCTTCTGCGGACGACATGAATAGTGATGAGAGAAAGGAATAGTGACCTGGTTGGGAATGACACATGGCCCCACGAAACATCTGTGTTAGACAAAAAACAAGATAAAAATACTGATTTTTTTATTGTGTTGATTTTTTAACTTTATGTATTTTAGCAATGTTTTTATTGCTTAGGTTTTTCTAACAGATATTGAATCATCTTAATTTTGATTCCAGTGGTTGCACATATGCTAAACATTCAAAACATATTTGGAATTGAATTTATTTCTACATTTTCTTATCATTTGTTCAGTGCTTGTATGATATGCTAAATTACAAGGCAATTATTGCATAGATTTTAAGAATATTATAAATATTTAAGAAATTTATTTTAAATGCCATAGACAATATTTTTAATGTAGGCACATGAGATTCTTAGATTGAATGAGAATGCATTTTTAATTATTATTACTTTCCTACCATATGTGAAAGTGCACCCAATACTTCAAATTTTGTATTAGAATACAGAGTTTTGACAACTTTTTTTCAGAAACATAAAAAGAAAAAAGAGCTTTAAGTCAAAATACTCTTAAATGTTCATAACATTTATTAGCTGTTAAGATATTCCATAGTAAAATTCAGCTTAATGTAATGAAACATAGCAAAGACTGCACTCAAAATTTTTTTGAATCATTGTTTGTTCTAGAGGTTCCTCATATTGAGGCAAAGGAAAACTCCATCCATGTGTGTAGAAATACAAGATGTATGTGTGTATTTAAAATTAATCCTAATGAATTTCGTAATCAAATACTCAAATGAGACCTCCGTATGTTGCGCGTGGGAGGTAAGATCTCTCATACTGAAGCACTGTGTATAATCACCAAATTCACAATCCCATAGGGACGACATTTATTATCATAAAGAGTACTATAGCATTTGAAATCTGAGGTTAAACATTTACTACAAGTTTTATGAGGAGACTATGAATCTCAAGTGAATTCATTGCATGAGAAATGTGAATTTATTATCAAGGGCATGAAAAGAATCAGTCTTCTAAAACGCTTAATACACTCTGTTAGAGCTTCTTAATAAACTGTTCACCTCATTTATATGCTCTTCCAAAGTCCACAATGCAAGACATTCTAACCTCTAAATTACAGTCCTTTTAAGGCCTTGCCAGAAAGGTAAATAATTCACATGTACTCGTTATGGAAAAAAAAAATCCACCAAGAATAGGCAACTTTATGCCACTGTTTTTTTATAAGTTGTTTGGTAAGAAAGGATTCCAGTCTACTACAACATATGGGGCTTGCCTTTTGATATGCAATGTGCTTTCCACATAGAGTATTCTATATCACAAAATACCATAAATGTCATGGCTAAAGTGAAAGGTGGAATTAAATTTTCAAAGCATCCTGGATAATTCAAAAACACATTCAGTATCATTCACAAATACTATCTGTGTCACTATGTGAGGTACTAGGTTTTTTTAAAAATGAGACTGCCTTTCCCACAGGAAAGGTCAATGAAACTGAACTGGCGATATCGTGAACTCTTTGATGGAATCTAATTAGCACCAAGTTCATATTTTGAAAACATTTTGTTAGACTGAGGAGAGGCTAGAAAGGAAACAGATGATTCTCATAAAAGGTCCTTTCCCCCTAATCTATATGTATAATTTCTATCATGGATAATTAGAACTTTATACATAGAGCAGTGAAAGAATAGACCAGAACATATTTTCTTCCTTGAAAAGCACTATTTCAGCAGCAAAGGAACAGACTGCTGAGGTCAGAAGGGTCGCGGAGCTAGACGCTGTTTGCAAAGCCAGGGAACAGGTTTTAGTGTGAAAGATATTCCCTGTGGCCAAATGAGAGAAGCATAAGGAAATTATTTTGATGAATATGAAACATGTTAGGCATTCTTTACTTCTCATCATGCAATCGCGAAACCAGCTTTCATTCTGGTACACGTAGCTTTTGGGGCATAGAATTTCTGTGACAAGTAAGTGAGAAAGCAAGTTCATGTAAGGCAAGCTCCAGGGATGGCAGGAGGTACAGTGGCCACCCAAGCAGCGGATTCTGCCACTGAATAAATGAAATCACAAAATGAGAGGAAGAAAAACAATATTGGGGTCCCTTTGTTAGAACAAAGCATGCATTTTTTTCTGAAACCGAAAAGGTAGAATGAAATAAAAGCAGATGGCAATACATTTAGAAAAAGTAAGGCAATGTCTACTCATTTCCAATTATGTCACCCACTTATACCAGAGTCACCTACCAACTGTTCTTAGTCAGTAATAATAGTTATGATCATCTATTGCAATAATTATTTAACATGTTAAATTTTTAACATGAAAAATTTCCCATAGAAATTTTTCTTCAAAGAAAAAGCTGTATTTTCTCTGAATCCTCAGAAACTGATACAATAATACACAAAACACCTTTAATTCATATTTGCATATCAAAATGAATCAAATATATTTAAACTTTTGATTTCAGGGTTTAGCTAGGCAGGAATGAAAATACAGGGCATGTTACAGTGTCTTGTAACCTAAGTGCTTTTAGACATTCTTCCATTTTGGTCTAAAGAAGAACAAAAATATTAATTAATTTAGAATATATGTAAACATGGGAGACATTTTAAAATCAAATCCAAATAAAATATCACAAAGGATAATATATGTTTACAAATTCCATTTTTCTATTAAAACTACTTAAAAGCAGTCTATTCTACCAAAGAAAATTGTAGAAAGGAAATATAATCCTTTTCAAAACACCGAGAACAAACACTAAAGGTTCATTGTGAAATAAGTGAGGAAAAAAAGAAACTAAAAAAGTACAATGTTCAAAGTGAGACTGGTACTAGCATATTGGCCAAAGTGATCAACATGGCACCTACTTAGTGTGGTCAAGGTGATACAAGATGAACTAAACCTAATTAGGAAGCTGATATAAGGAGAGTTTTGACAAAAAAGACACTTGAGACTGATTTGTTGGACGTGTAACATGAAAAAAAGAAAAAAAACATACTTAAAACAGAATCTCAAGGAAAAATATCAGGGAAATCTATCACCTACAGTACTTGCTAGAATTCTGTAGGAGCGAATTTTACAAAGTATGAACATCCGCAAGTAGAACTTATGCAAATAATATGTATATATTTTGGTTTAGAAATGCACATAATAAATAGATTTGAGAAATAAGAATAGAAAGTCCCAGATAAAAAGTGCAGAGTCAAAATGTCTAGCAGCCAGCCAAGCTACAAAATAAGAGTAGATCACATGTTACCAGGACTAAGCCAAAACTCTACATCCAGAAACAAAGGAGGAGTATATGCCAAAGTACATCAATAACACACAAAAATGGTAGATGTAGGTAGGTGCACAGTCATAGAATCTGGGTGCTTTATTCTAGGGACATTTAATTTTCCCTAAGGAAGTGTTTCTATTATTATTATTATTTTGGTCCTGTTACTTTTGCTCCCACCCCACCATGATGGACGAGTACCCTGTGGTCACTAATGCATGGGACAAGTGATGACAAGCATTGATTCAGGGAGTAATAAAGTATAGGAAATAGGTAAGAAGAGCTTTGTGAGGGAGAAAATCAAAGTGTTGGAATGGAACAGCTTCCCTGCAACCCCAACTAACTTAAGGAAAGGGACTTTGTAAAAAACAACTCAAAATCATGGAATTTAGGAAATTGGAGGGTAAACACAGTAACGATATCTTAGAAGTTAGAAAATGTGTAGATGTGTGTTAAATTACATATGGAGGATTTCTAATCCCCATTCCTCAGGCTTTAGGGTAAGTAGGGAAGGAATCTTCTAAGATAAAGAAGGGAAGAAGGTTAGGGATGGTTGAAGGTTTGGGGAAGCAATTAAATTATATTATCTATCTATCTATCACCTATTTTTCTCTATATATCAAATATAGATCTGGCATGCCCCTGTCAAAGGAAGGTAGATTCATTAATCTAAATTCATTAACTCACTTGCTTTTTATTTACCAGAAAGGTCTATGGTACTTCAAGTACACATTTTACACAACACTTTTACAAACTTGGTTATCTGTTTTCTTTACACTCAAAATCACAACTTGATTTAGATTTTATAAGAAAATAGAGATGTGATAGTCTGTAGTCACATAAAATAAGAGCATTGAGGAAAATCCGCTAGCAGGTTGGTGGAAGAGAGTCCTGGGATATCGTATGTGGGGATGAACGCTCTGCTGATCTTAGCATTAATTTTCCAAATATTGCATTAATATCAACTATGAGCAATAGGCTAAACTTAAGAGAAAAGATGTCTATACAGCATTTTAGAAGCTTTTTCTTAATCTAAAATAGTTTTACAAATTTCTAACACTTGAAAATGTACCGTTGGCAATTTAAGTAATTCATCATGTAAAATTCTTCATTTGCAGGCATATTGGAATCATGAGGTGTGCCTACTTATGCAGGTCCTCCTAGTTAGAACACCTCCTCAGCACTACGTTACCAGAACATTGGGGAATTTATATGCAGAGAAAGCAGAAATCAGCCGAAGGTCCTGGCACTTATAAGATGCAAATGAAAGGGAATCATAAAACATACCCATATTTCTCCAGGGAACCATGATTTGACTACAAAGGGTAATGCCATGGTTGTTGAGATTTGCTCCAGTGTTAATGTTAAATTATTAACAGATGATTAGGAAAATATTTTAGTGAAATTATCAAAATTTACCTTAGATATGGCATTTGATTTGCTAAGGCTATGAGAAACAAGAATACACACATTCACATTTTGTAATTCTGATGTTTATTTTCTACAAAAATCATTTAATTACCATGGAATTATCATGAAGAAAAGTCAAATCTCTAACCTCAACTCCCCTGGGGTTAATGTAGCCAAGTAAAAGAGTAGAGTAGTATTTGTCTTTTTAAAAAATTTATGTTTCCTCCCTGGAATCATCTTGCAATTAGGACTAGGCCAAGGGGATTTGGTTTATAGCAATAGATAAGAGGCAGGCAGACATAGCCTAGAAAAAAATTTAAAAGTCATTGCTCAGCTTTGAACTTCAAACTAAATGCCCCAGGTTGAGCTCTCTGGAAACAGATGTTGAGACAGAGTTTAGCATGTGAGAAGTTTATTAGGGATTCGCACCTGCAGAAAAGAGTGAGTGGAAGCAGAGCTGGGCTTGGAGAGAAGGAAAACTTAGGTCAGTGGGCATCAAGATCCCTCAGAGCTGCCTGCAGGTTCAGGCGGCTCCTGAAAGCTGAGCTGAGGTTGCTGTGCTTCCTCGATGGAGCCTCTGACATATGTGTCTGTATGAATATATGAATCATATGAATATATGAATCTATATACTAGATTTTCATAAAACTTTAACTCCAAAGTTTTCATCCAGGCTTTTAAACAAAAGAAGAGGGATTTCTTGAACACTCAAAAATTAAGTTTTTACATATAAATAAGCAAAACCTAAAGAATTATCTCAGAGTAATTCATACAGCTAGGGGTAAGTTCAAGCTTTAAAGAGCAGGATTATACCATACCTCTTACAGAGAGAGTCCTTCCAGTACTGGTGAGGATTGATGAGGGCAGAAAGAAAACACATAGAGAGGACATAACCATGATTTTCTCTGGACAAAAGTCTCAAGAGAGTTTGGACACTCTCCAAAAACTTCAGTGCTGGTTCTCTAGGTCCTGACCATAATATGGAGATTCTGGGAAATTCTGGGAATATCTTGTTTTCTGTCATCTGCAAGCAGTTGAGTTGCAACAGCTGGAGAAAAAGTTTGTCCTGAGAGCTTCCTCACAAGGAGGTGCATGCCAGCAACTGAGGTGAAAGTGGTGATCTTGCTTTATTCCAAGAATGAGAAATTAGAGATTTGGTGAGAAATAGGACATATGAATAGGCCTGAAAGTCAGGAGGTCATTCATATAAACATAGGCAAGACACATATTCATCAAATTCATAAATAAGCACAATTTCTAAATGGTGGAAGGGAATTTATATTCTTCAGTGAATACTGCCACAAAACCTCTGTACAACCAGGAGGACCTTTTTTATACAACCTAGACCCAAATACCAAACAAAAGACCCAGGAAGAACAAACACTGAGTTCCAGAGGCAATGGATAAGACATACCTCAGACAATAACCAAGGGGTAGTCACACAAACTACAAAAACTCATAAACTCACAATTCTTACCCTCCTATTGCATCCCACTCTCAGACATCATCTTGGGCATAGGGCAGGAATAGACTTGGGGAGAAGTGATTTAGAATTTATACGGGAAGAGATAAGATACATTAAAATTGCCTTAAAATCATACAATCTAAATGTTTTCAGTAGGATGAAGAACAGAATTGGATGGTTCAAAATGGCAGCCAATAAATATATGTGGTTAGTTAAATTGAAGTTGGGGGCAAATAAATTGAATTCAATTATATTTAAAGTTAAATAAAATTAAATTTAAATAAAATTAAAATCCAGTTTATTTTATGTTCTAGCCATATTTCTAGAGCTTTATAATCACATGTCTAAGGTTTTCTTATTGGGCAATGTAAATATAGGGTATTATCTTGATTGTATAGTGTCTATTAGTCATAGCTGCTTGAGAAATATGAAATTAGTTATTAAAATATTTATTTTTACATATTGGACATATTAATTATAATATATATCATGACTATACTATATGAAGAAGCAATTCTTCAATTCTATATGAGATAGGAAGGAATAAAAAAATTAATAATTTATAGTAAAGCCAAATTTGTCCTTTTCCAGGAAAATATCATACCCAGTTCTAATACTTTTTCTTTCATCAACTCATTTTTTTCTGAATGTCACAAATGTGAAAAAAAATCCTACATGAATCTTTCTTTCCATGAAGCTCTATATAACAGAATAAACAGTCCATAAGGCTACCTTTCAACATCCAAGGCAACAGGGTTTAAGTGTGTCCGAAACCTTACCCAAACATGATGGTTTTGAGGTGGTCCTACATTGTAACATTCTCTTTTCTGGCAATTGTATGGTTGTACCACCTTCTAATAATCCTTCTGTTTATGGACATTTTGTTATATTTTACTCTTGGCCATTGTGAGTAATACTTCAGTAAACATTTGTGTGCAAGTATCTGTGAATACCTGCTCTTAATTCTTTAGGTATATATCTGGAAGTGAGTTTACTAGATACTAAGGCAATTGTCTGTTTAATTTTTGAGGAATCATCAAATTGTTCTCCACAGCTATTGCATCACTTTAGGTTCTTAACATTAAGTGGATTCTTCTTTCTCCACATTCTTAGTAGGACTTGTTATTGTCCACTAGGTTTGTTTTTGTAATTGTCCATTATTTTTAAATGCTAGCTATCTTAATGGGCATGATGTGGTGTTGATATGCATTTTTCTAATTATTGATAATTCTGACCATCTTTTAATGTGTTCATTGGCCACTCACATGTCTTCTTTGGAAAAATGTCCATTTGGGTCTAAAGCATGTACTTAAGATGTTAGTTATAACCACCAGATAGCATAAGGAAAATGCCCATGATTATGTCCCAATAGAAATCATTATTAGCACTAATCTTTACCACCAACCAGGTATATAGGTTAAATTTTGTAATTATTTTCCATTTCATAAGACCTTAAAAGCTGGTATGATTATTGCTATGGTCTGAATGATTTTTCCATCCAAAATTCATGTGTTGAAATTCTAACCTACAACTGATGGCAGTGGAAGGTGGAGCCTTTGAGAAATAATTAGGTCATAAGGGCTCTAAATGTGTTGCCTAAAGTTTTCTGGGTTCTTCTTTTTTTCTTATAGATATATGAAACTCCTTTATATATCATGAATCAGTATCATTTTTCTGATACATATTTTAAAATCTTCTTATATTCTGTGACTTGACTATCCACTTTCCTAATGGTTTATTTTGATGAATAATTTATAAATTCTAATAACTGTCGTAAATTAAATAAGTGTATTTTTAGTCTTTTTTCTTACCTATCTGGCTCTACGAGTATTGTCTATAAGTGAACTATTACCACACTGTCTTAACGCATTATGTTCCATTGTCCTATATATAAGATATCTTTAAAACTTGAATTGAGTAATTTTATAGGTGTTCTATAAAGTTTTGTAGGGTTTTAAGGGTGTCTTATATAAGATAAGAAGCATAATTAATTACTGTAACTCACATTAAATCGTAAAATAAATGGGACATTTTAAAACTTATGTCCTTATTTAAGATTGTCTTAATTCTTATTGGTCCTTTTCATATACAAATAAACTTGAAAATTAGCTTAGGGATATACACACACACACGCACACATACACACTACCAAAGCTTTCCTGGAATTCTGATTTTAATTGTACTGAATCTATGGATCAGTTCAGAAAGAAATTAACTTATAATAATATTGTACATTACAATACATTAATATGTATATCTCTCCATTTATTCATTTATTTTCTCTCATTTTTATTTTCAGAACAGATATCTTCCACATATTATATTATATTTTTCCTATATATTTGATACTGTGGATGTAATTTAGCAATATTTACTTTTAATTACAATTCTGCATCTGCTAATGTAGAAAATTTTAATAGAAATTTTGAATACTGAGTTTATAGTCAATTATTCCCAAAACTTATTACTTTTAACAATATTCTGTATATTCTTTAAGATTTACTATGTGCATTTGCATAGTTTTATCATTGGCAAATAAATTTCCTCTTTTTCTTTTGATTATTCTTTATCTTCTTTTTTTTTTTTTTTGGTACTGGAGACTGAACTCAGGGGCACTCAACCACTTAGCCACACCCCCAGTCCTATCTTGTGTTTTATGTAGAGACAGGGTCTCACTGAGTTGCTTAGCGCCTCGCCATTGCTGAGGCTGGCTTTGAACTTGTGATTCTCCTGTCTCAGCCTCCCTAAGTGCTGGGATTATAGGCTTGCGCCACCACACCCAGCTTGATTATTCTTTATCTTCTTTTATTTCTCTTACTGCATTTTCTGCCTAAGACTTCAACATAATGCTTAAAAGCAATTATCATATCTGAGTTTTTCACTTTCTTAAAATCATGAGAAAGAAAGCCTTCTTTATTTAATGATAAGTAAGATATTTTGTCAGCATGCCAAAGAGATTTTTCCATCACCTTTTTCCTTTTTCATTTCTGTGGGAAAGCCTGCAGTCAGTCCCTTCATCATTACTTTGAAGTATTCTACTCTTACACTGTTGTCTTTTCTTTGGTGGTTTGCACTTTCATTGGGACATGTCATGGCATGGATGTTTAATACGTATTTCCTTTAGATTCATTGCGCTTTCCAAACTTTAAGATTCATCACTTTTCTTAAGAATTCCATACTTGTGCTCAAAAACTCTCAGCAACATATTCTCAAAATACTTTGTCTCTGGTAATTTATTACCTTTTATTACCTAAAATATATGAGCACATTTCTTTATATATTTCCATTTTTAAAAAGTTTTGTCCAATTTCCTATATAATAAAAAGATATATGGATAGTTCATATTTTTTTTCCAGAGTGGACCATTTCAGCCTTACATTTGTGTCAAGTGATCAAAGGAATTTTAAATAGAATTAATAAAGCAAAGATTTAACTGCCCCCTTGAAACACTGAACTTCATGTGGGTATTTCCTCAGTTTAAATTTTATGTATGATATTATATATTTCCAAGTTTATAATTCTACCACTAAGCACTTTCCTGAATTTTAGAGCTCTATGCCTTAGACTTTACATTTGTACTTAAATATTCAAATTTAAGCTTTATAAAATAGTATTTCTGAATTTTCCTCCAAAATTTATTCCTTCACAAGTAATTCTTATTTTACTATTGGCACAGTTATCTAACTAGTAAAGTCAAGTGAATCTTTTAGAGGTCACTTTTATTCTTCCTCTCAAACTCTTTACATCATTCAGTCCAGTTAAGCCAGGTTTGCTCTATTCACAAAATAATTTCCGAGTTTAATATTCTTTCCATGTTTTCTCCTATTACTGTAGGCCAAATCATTATTATTACATTCCTGAGATCTGCAGTAGAATCTTTGTTTATTTTCTTTGTTCCAATCTTATCTGATCTTACAACATCTTTGGTACAAGACAGGATGATGTCTTAGAAAGGAAAAACATCATATTTTGCAACTACTGAAATGCTTTCATTGCCTTCTCCTTTAGATTAAATTCAACATTTTTTTTGGTGAAGTCCTCAAAACCTTATCTTTTCTTTCCAGTTCCAACAGAAGTTTCTTTCTCCTTCATTGATGTCTTTTAATAGCACTTAATTTCTTGTCCTTTAATAGCACTTAATTTCTTGTCCTATCTTGAAAATACTAAGTTTTTTCTTGCTGTGGCAATTTTTAATCCACAATCTCTTTTACCTCAATATTTCATCTTCCCAGTCACATAAATGACTCACTATCATCACTTTTCATAGTTAAAATTGATATACAAATAAATGTACACATTTAATGTGTAAAATTTGATGAGTTTGGACATATGGAAGTGAGCCATAATTATCATCACATGAGTACAGAGAAGAGAATTTAAATAGACTTTCATTCAGCAAGTCTAGGGACATTTGTGCATAATAATAGATATAATGGCCATACAATGCAAATTTCAAAAGATGGAAGAGAGAAAGGAAAGAGAAAAAGGAAGGGAACAGGAAGAAAGGAAGGGAGGAAAGAAGGGGAGATAGGAAGATGGAAGAAAGAAGGAAAGAAAGTTCAGACAAACTTGTATGTAGTGGAATGACAACAAATAAATACAGAAGAAGTGATGGAAGTTATTTTTTTACCATCAATATGATAATTAGTTGCATTAAGAATCAAAGATGCAAAATCTAGTATAAAAATTGGGATATAAGAGACATAGTTTCAATGTATTTTCCAAAATTACTTGCCAAAAAAAGAAAAACAAAAGAAAGAAGGAAAGAAAATGGTAGTTTTAGAATGAAGAAACCAGGTAAGCATCACCTTAACCAGGTATCAGTTAACATCACCGATAGACCAAACCCAGCTCATGCACCTTTTCATATAATGCACTAAGATACGTAATACATGAGTCTGTAACATTCAGACACCATCAATATGTACAATCTGAATCTCATCATGAAGAAACATCATACTGTGCTGTTTTTAAGTCTTTAGGGTATAGGCCAAGGAGTGGGATAGCTGGGTCAAATGGTGGTTCCATTCCGAGTTTTTTAAGCAGTCTCCATACTGCTTTCCAGATTGGTTGCACCAATTTGCAATCCCACCAGCAATGTTTAAGTGTACCTTTTTCTCCACATCCTCGCCAGCACTTATTGTTGCTGGTGTTT